>QNGE01001593.1:63506-104954 GCA_008508345.1 Paragonimus westermani
CAATTGTTGTGTTTCTCGACTATAAAGGTGCGTTCGATTCAGTGGATCGATCTACACTTTTAGAGTCGCTCAAACGCAGAGGTGTGCCGACTAAGTACGTGAACATACTGTCGGCACTCTCTTCCCATACTCCAACTCAGGTTAGGGTTTACGGTGAGCTGTCTGACAGTTTCAGCACCATGAGCGACGTACGTTAAGGCTGTCCGCTGTCACCATTTTTGTTTAATTTCGTCATAGACGAAACAATGGAGGATTGTCTGCGGCACTCACAAGATGTCGGCGTGGACCTCCTACCTGGTGAAAACTCACCGTGTGTGGCAGTTAAGCATTAGTGTGAACCACTGATTTATTGCTGTCTATGATGATGGTGGTGGTGGTGAGCGAGTAGAAAGCTCCCCCTAATTGTGCAACCATGTTTCAATGCATCTGGTTTATATACTCATCTATCCTTGTCTGCCTCTGACTGATTACATTTTTACGATTATGCTTATATACACGTGTACTCCAAACTCTTCACCACATCTTATGCCTGGACATCACAACGAAAGGAAGAATAAAAGACGAACAGTGCACCAACTTTAAAGGGAGTACGAACTTCCACAACATTTACGCCACTGTCTTTGAGTCGACATCATTTCTGCCATGTTTAATCACGGGCAAACGAAGTTCTCGGAGTCCTCAGACAGGATCTTGCTAACGCCCTACAGAACCACGGTTTAACAAGATAACACTTGTTTCTCGAATATGAGGCAGTGAAACAGAAAAGAAACCTTCGAGCTAGTTAATGCCTTCTTCGTAACTAGTCAAGCTTTCGGCCGGCCGTAATCTAATGTAGAAAGTCACCAACAGAACGTGAACTAAATCATACCTGGCGTTTCCAACGCTTTTTTCTGCGTGTTTGAATTGTGTGTAGTCATTACAAGCTGTTTAACAATATGCGTTTACTTTGCATGCGACAAACTCGGAACAGTTTCTAATCGCACTGATTTCGCTTTACTACAGAAATGCCTATTGTTGAACTAAGTCCTCGTAAAGAATTTATTCCGGTCATATCGTTTTTAAGGCAAATCATCCGGTGGGTTGTTCACGTACAGATGATTTGTTCCAATAATTTTTTAAGGGTGTCGATTTTGTAAACAGCCGTTTTCGGTAATTCTCAACAGGCTTTTACAATCACCTAAGTGTTGAGTGTTACGTGGGAATTGTAACAAATCAGATGGATCGCTAAAACTCACAATGTACTGAAGGAGGGCGGGAGTGTTGACAAATGCGTCAGCACAACACGGGCCTGTCATGAGACAAACGTTCGTCAGTGTCAAGTGGTTCACGCTTACTCGGGTTTCAAGAGGCTGTGGAGTACTGGCCGGAGGAATTGGAGGGTTCATGCGAATTGTTTCCATGCGCACAGGCAGTGGTTGTGGGATCTGATGACAATAGCTTAGGTCGTTGATAACAATCACACTCTGACAGCTCTGGAGCAGACCTGATGAGTCTTGTAGATGGTTCGGAACGGTTCATCCGGATTTATTTGATAGTCAGTCTCAATTAAGTGAGAACTGGCCCCACTCTAAATAGACCTTCTCAAACCGTTGCGAATCCATTTTGGGAAGTGTTCTCAAATTCTCTCCGATAGCCGCCTTGACAACGACAGTTGAGAGAATAGATATATAAAGACGAAGAGAAATTGAGCAAACGATAGTTAAGGTCCGGCACCACCACCAGGCGTGTGTCGAACAACACAGTTAGCCTTGTTGCAGGGTAGGCATCCTCGATTGCGTTTGATAGTCTACGGCTAATTATTTCACGGTTAACCTGACTCTTAAATGAGACAGATGAAAGCCGCCTTTTTCTTCGTTATCTGGACAAGTTTGAGTTTCGCAACGCAACGCCAATTTTTATTTATTAATCCCTCATGGTATCTTTTCTCAATGGGTGCTTCTGTAATATACGTTACTTCCTCCTGGACAGTGCCTGGTGTTCAGATCTTTTACGCTCAACAGACAGTGCACCAAATTTTTTCGGTGGGAACAAGTGGTGACGGTATGAGTATGACCGGTCTCTGTCTTATTCTATGACTCGTTCTTTGAATTGTTCTGTCTGGTCAACGAAACAACGTGAATTTCTAGGATGTTCTAACATGACAGTGAACCTTATGTTCGGGTTTGCTTTATCGTCACCATCATTTGGAATGGAACGAAAAATGTCATCTACATAACGCTTGTATACCTTGCACCGTGTTACAATGTGATTGAGTCCAGCGGCCTCTAGTTTGGCCAGAAATATGTCTGTGAACAGCAGACCTAGGGGTGAAACCATTATTACACAATCTTTCTGGTTGTATAACTCTTCAGTAAACCAATATTGGACATTATAAGTGTAAAAAGATGATGGTTCTTTCAGTTTTTGCATGTAGTTTTAGCACCAATATGATAACTTTCGATGTAGGTGCAGAGATAATCAGTAGTTTCTTGCAGTGATTAGAGAAGTCACATCCATAGAGCTAAAGATGTCCTTCAGACGAAAAGGAATTAGTTGTGATTTGGTTGGCTTTGATATCTTCGCTAGTCATTAGGCCAAGACGTGATATAGTGAACTGTACATGTCTACGGTTGACCTGATAAGATTGACCGAAAACGGTTGATTGCAGGGTCGAATTCTTGTGAATTCTACGAGAATCTGGAGTGGGCTGAAACGATTCAAGTTGTGTTTATTCGCCTGTGAACCAGTAAAGTCTTGGGCGGTGGTATACTAGCACGTAATGTGTGAGAATATTAGAGTATAACATGAGAGTCACTTAGAGTTGGTTACAGCTCTCGCAGTTACATGAGACTTCCCAAGGTGTTTGAGTAGAAAGTTTATTGGACTGCAAAGGTTGCGGTCAGTTCTGAGTGATGTCCAGTATGTAAAAACAAAAATCCACTACACTTACTATCAATATTAGAATACTTCCGTCGTTATGTTATTTAGCCAAATTTAATACACAAACAAATTCCGGCTTTACCAAAGGAAGATCACCTTGGAATAAATTTGTCTAGTAAGCACTAAATCCATTAGGCACATATGTACAATTACAATCACTGGCAACTATTTTCTTCGACAGTTAACTTAATCCTAGGAGAACATGGTGATCTAATCAGCCGAACAGCAAATGATCACAGTTGTGAAAACACCAGAAAATTGTGACGTCAATAGAAGGTGTAACGTGATATGTGAATAAGCAAACGGAAAACGTAGTGACAAAACAGAACTATCCGTTCACGAACTGATTTCCGTTGAGTTCAAAAAGGTCACCATGTGCAAACGGAAGACGTTACCAGAACGTAGAATCTGACGACTTGGGATGAATAATTCCATACAAGACGTAAGAAACACAGATTTGGGCCTTAGATGATTGATAGAGTAGCAGAGACAAACTGTTTTACAGTGGCACTAATTTAACAGTCAACATTACGGCAGAAATTAAAAAAGGGAAATGGTGTGCAGTAACCCCGGGCTTTTTGTCACAGCGACCAGTCCAGTTCAGAAATGATGTATGTTTTCAAACAAAACTAAAGATGGGGTTAAAAGAAGTTTGTATGCAAGCACTTACAAAGATGAATCATGAAAGTTCATTATAAGTACTCCAAACATACTTATTTTCTTTCACCTTTATTTATCAACCAAGTTAGTTCTGAAACATTTTGTGACCACCGACAGCAGAGCAATGTAATGAATCATGATAGAAGGCGCCCAGCAGAATAGATTATTTTCGTTGTTTGTTTCACTATGCGTTTCTTTGCCAGCTCAGTATCAGACACTTTGTGATGTATACTACGTGGTCCATAATTCCTTCCGTGAACCAAGTTCGATGGCTACAATGCTTCCACAGAAGTACAAGTGCGTGGTGTGAACAGACCATATCTAATGATAAACTGGAGTGTCAAGTCTGGAATTGGAGTTTATTAGGTGAATCAAGACACACACGTTAAATTGATGGATGTTACTCCGAAATCATAATGATCACAGTTCGTACAGATGAGTAAACAATTTCCATTTCAGTGGTTCGCAGTTTTATTGTTAAAACACCTTGACGTTTCGGCAAAATTAACTGAGTCTCATTTGGACCGTGTACTTTTTCACAAACAAAATTAGCCTACATTTTCACATTTGCATTGCTTTCCTTTGAGGGAATAAAAAAGGAGTGCCATATCACTCTTTTCATTTGCTTGGGCCTCTAAATATTGTTGTCTCTTTTATATACTCTGGAGTGAAGGCACTTTCAAAATGTTACGCACCATCCTACCGTAGTCCTGGAAAGCCAGAGAACTTCGGTCTTCTAGACAAAATATATTTTACGAAACATTTTGACCTGTAGCTTTTGTTCAGCACAACACGCTGTCATCAGTTGTTTTAAACTGAACAAGACATCAGTCATGCAGGAATTTGTTTCACTGTGACAAAAATGACGAATGCACAAGTGTGCACATTGTTTAGTGAACCAGTTTACTTCCTCTCCACCTACAGGTTACAGTGGTACAGCGACCTTTGTACTATTGATGGTTACTCCCCGGTTCTGTTGACTGGCTTGTCTATCCATTCGCTTGTTAAAGTAGATCATTTGGCCCACCTGGTGGTGGTGCGATTACCGACGATCTACTAGTGATTACGATATAATGTGGTATTCACAGTTTTGTTTTGCCTAAATTCATTGACTCACCGGATATGAACGCACTCATACCTACACGATCGGATGACTCAGCTTACACTCAGTGACCAGGCTGGAAATTCTACCTGATTACCAGTTGAGATTAACCGATAACATGTGCAGTTATTTTCTTGGGTGCAACACATTTGACTACATTAGCAGCAACTGATTGTTCAAGCCCTATAGTTCAGCATGCGCTGTGATTGTGGACACCGGGAAAATTTAAAAAATATGGCCCGCCAAATCATTGATGGAAACGTAAAGTAACCGAGATTGTCCACATGGCTCGGCAACTAGTTAGCTGTGCGAGGTTCGGGTTGTCCAGATGGGCTTTCGAATACTCTCGGGGATTTATATCATGTCACACTTTTCCACTCGCCGGCATACCGGAGCATTAAGGACAACAAAATATCCAAGATGAACCCTTGCGAAAAGCCTCTGGTGGCAGGATATCAGTTTGATTACCGTTCATTTACTAAGACAGTGAACCTTCGTCCTATTAAATAGACCCTCCTCGACCCAAGTAGCGGTTATTTGGCGTCGCACTTTTAGTATTTTCGTTGCAGTTGTGAAAAGAAAATTTCCTAAGAGCCTTTGGTAGACCAACATGGATTGTGTCAATCAACCATTTTGCATCCGTAGTCTTGGCTAAAGACCCTGAGCAATCATCAAGTTCGTGATCATGTCAGCCATGTGGTTGTTATTAGTAGTATGCCTTTTGTCACAACAGGAGATTAGTGGATGTTCGAAGGTTACCTGCTTCAGAGCGGAAACAAGTTCCTTGTGCTTCCTGGCGAACAGGTTACCAGTCACAGGTTCATTTGTGAAGAATTCAGTTAATTCGCATGCATCATCAATCTGTATGCTACCTGAGGTCAACGGATACAGAAGCTTTGATTCGATTAAACTTGGCTAGCTGTGAAGGTACACAAGCAAGTTCAAGAGCATTTAAGCCATCTGCGAACAAATAAACCCATCTCGATTTATTCAGTGTATTGCTAGTATGCACATGACCGTGACCGTCTTGCGACGCTCCTGGTGCGTAATTTATTTTGATGTTAGTTGATAGATGGCTGCTGCCATTGCCCAAAGAGTCATCAGATGCAAGCGATTGTGTGGTCAGTCAGAGCAAACAAATCCATCCGAACGTTTAGTTCAATGACAACCATTCGATCTTATTCATATCCAGGCAAGTCAGTGAAACTAGCCAGAGCAGACTTGACAGTGTCTAATCAAATCACAATCAGTAATCAATCGGTGGTAACCACACTCTGATTCGGTCATCCGAACAATCAATTCCAACAAGTGGACAGATGAACTAATCAGTCAGTAAATTTAGGAGGTAATCCTTGTTCAAATGATAGCCATTGTCTGGTAGAGACAAAGTAAACTAGCGTGCTAAACATTGTGTGCATTCAAGCGCTCAGCATTCACAACACACAACCAAGTATTTGTATTTGACCGTCGTCGCGTTCAGTTTGCAACAAACGCTACAGTGAACCAGCAAGTCGATAACTCACCCTGTCTACTGTGACTCTGCATGTGCCCTATGTGTTGCACATAACTAACTAACTAACTACCGTGCCAGTGTGTACTGAAGCGTGACCTTATGAATTGACTGAACTACTTCAGAGGTGTGAGCCACGCTGGTTGCGCCTGTTTCCGATGATTCAATGAGTGGGACCATATGTTGTTGGCAGCCCACAGTGCTCTGGTGAAACAAATGGAAAGTTGTAATCAGAGCCAGTCAAGCAATATGGAGCGAACAGAAGTGGGTAAAGAGTTGCCGAAAGTGCCGGATTTTCGCTGGAGCTCATAGTTGCATCACAATTTTGCGCTAGTCTTAGGCAGGAACTTCGATAAGGAACATTTTTTTTACTTACGTTGTTCCCCTGTTAGTCTTAGATTTAACTCATAATCAAACATGTCAGAACTGTCAATGTTTTCAAAAGTAATAGTGCATAATTATGCCGAACTGAATCGTCGTTTCTGTGATCGGTTACAGACGCACTCCATGTTGACTGAAACACTAGAAAGGTACCATTTTTGGGCGAGACATCAGGACATTAGATTGGGGAAAACCTAAAACATTCAAAAGTAATACTGAGAGGTGGCACACCTTTCTGAATGGGTCAACTCTGTGGTAGCTTGGTATTTATACGCACGTCTAACTTGCACGTGATGGCTAGAAGCGGCTGCGCCATTAGCAACACATTTCAAGCAGTGCAAATCTGTGGACATGACATTGTGGAAGAAATGGCCAACTGCAAGGAGAGATTGGTAACTGATTAACTCAATGGAATTCCGAAAATTTCACGTAAGATGTTGCTACCGGGAAGCAAAGTTCACCAAAGCTACAGATGAGGGACGTGCGAATGGCTTGTCTGTTTTACGCTTGTGAATTGGACAATTCAAACTACTCTGTAGTTTCTTCTTCCAATGAGGTATCCAACTGGACAATGATCTTCATATTTCCAATGTATTCGAGTTTTTTTTGGTTTCACGAGGCAGCGATATTTATACATTGGAAATCACGGAGACATATTATGCAAACAATTATGTTGGGTTATATGTACTTAGATAGTTGAATAACACACTGATCCGAAGGTTGCCAAGTTTTCAGTTTGAAACATTTCCTTTTCCAAAACTGACATCTGTTTCCTTTGTATTTCTACGTTTAAACAATGTTTTTCTAATCAGATTCGCCCATCTGGAGTTGCTGAATGTTGACAAGCAGAGACACCCGGAATTTCAGTTTTGTTACAGACGGATTAGAGTTCAAAATAGCGAAATGATTTACAAGGTTTTAAATTTGTCAGCTTCATAAAAGCAATTATTTTGCGTTTAATTGGCAGCTCGTAATTATGAAACTGGTTGAAAACGAAACTCGTGGCAGTTGCAATGTAGCCAGATATGAGCTGACTAACGAAAACGATAGACGGTAAAATAACAGACTAGTTAGAGAGATGTAATCGTGTAACCCAAAAATAATGATCATGGTTGTGATGAGAAAGATGAAGATGTTTTTGTTGGAGATGAATATGTTGACAAAAGTGGAAGTGGAGAACACCGTAATGAAGAAACTCGTGATGATGATAACGATTGTTTCAGCGCGTGTGATTATGCTGAATGGAGGAAGAATCTCCAAAATTATGACATTGTTGTTTCTACTAAGGACAGTGTTGGGGGACTTGACGACGATAATAAATGTGACGACTTTGATTTTGTTGATAATTATGTGAACTGCGAAGATTTCTGCCGTGTAGCTGATGTTGGCAATGATTATTTTTGATGGCGGTGATGCTGACTTTGATGATGATGTTGGTTGCGACGAAAAATTTCTTGATTTTTCCTATGCGTGCTCATAATACCCTGACCCGCCGTACAACAGCCACCTCTAGTAATTATAAGAACTGATCTCTCTAGCAGCCTGACTTTATGGGATCGGTACTCCATCTTTGTTTCGATGGTTGCTTCATAGGTCAACAGATGTCCGTTTGACATTGAATAGGACGAACTGACTGGATCCGAGTACCGTGGACATCCAACCTCGAACCCGTCCACTAATCTCTGAGTCGGTGAATCGTGCGATTAACCTTGGTGTGATTTGTCATAAGAGAACAGTTAAAATGCCACAAGGTACTTCATTTTGTTAACGTTAGACATTCAACACTTGTTAGTGATTGTTTGATTTCTTCAGCACACAGTTAAATCATCTTGGGTATAGACAGACCTTGGCAACAGGTCAATATTTACTTTTGATGAAGTCAACTTCAGACAACTAGTAACTTACGTTACATCTGCTGAAACCCCCTCTTCCTGTTTGGTTTTTCTGGGGTTGTTTTTTCTCCATTAACTAACCTACTCGCGTTGACTTGCACCACCATACCTGGCATCGTGTGCGTCAAAGTGGAGGTCGCCTATGAACGCCTGTTTTCCATCTGCGTGCTGTCTTATTTTTCAGCACCAGGGTTCCCAAGACCCCTAAATTGTTTATCTTTAAAGAGTCTACTATCGCTTCTGTTGACCTCAAGAACTGAGCCAAGCGAACGGTGTTCATTTATTGTGTTAATCGTATCTGATTCGGCTGGGTTGTTTCGTCCTCACTTAGTCTTAAGCAAGTTTGAACTGCTGTGGTCTATTCGGAACTGTCCTCAACATTAGTTGTGGAATTTATTATGCGTACTCCATCGGTGTTAGTCGGCTAACAGTCAAATAATACATGAGATTACGTTATATTATATTATCGTATCATCCAGGTTAATCTGGTTAAAATTACGACAACTTGATATTCTCACAACATTTTGCGGCCTCCTCATAAGTCAAATCTACAGGATGTGAACAGGATGACCAGAGGCTTGGACTGAACTAAACATTAGACGACAGCAGATTGACTGAAGGGTCAAGTACACATAGACAGTTATTATTTGCTTTTATCAGAGTAGCTGTCACTCTTTTTTTCTCACGTGAATTAATTCTGTGACCATCAGGTTTCGCAAACGTGATAGCGAAGTAAACAAGCTTGAAGCGCGGTAACAGGCGCAATAGAACAAGTTAGCGTGATGGTGACTGTAAGTGAGTTTGGTACTAAAATTCGGGTCACTGTGAGGCACTTGAGATTAGTGTTTTTTCCGTATGTTTTCTGTAGAATGCGCGCCAACGCCTTGAAGGTGGTCGCCGTAGGATGAAACAATGAACTGAGAAATCAAGGTTAAAAATGAGCAGCCATCTAGTCTAAGCGTAAGGCTTTGAACGATACATTGGTTTTGTGTGAGATTGCCCTGCAGATATGGAGAAACAGTCCGTTAGTACTGTTAGCAGTTACTGTAAAAGTAGTTTGAAGCACCTCGAATGACGAATAATGTGAGTCAAAGCGATGTATATATATATATATGCACATATATAGTGAGACTTCAGAACACCATAAAACAGCCGAATTGTATTTTGATTTCTGCGCCCACAAAAGTTTGTAATATCGCAAGTGAACGATAGCAGCCACTAATGTGCAACAACTACCCCCGCCTTTTCGTACTCGAAGAAAGAAATTTTGGAAGTACGTGTGTCTAGTGATTTACTGTGGTTGCACACCGGTTATACTATGGAGTGAAAGCCGAATGTAAAATTAAACGAACAAGCTAACAATGCAATGAATAATATACTATTTGTATGAATTTTGAGGATACTTAAAGTTTTCGACACCAAAACACTGCCCATATTAACTGAGTGGTTGATAAGAAGCAGAAGAATGTACAAGAAACAGTTGTATCCTAACCGGTATTTTAATCTTTAATCACACTGGATGACGTCCCGAATTTTGGTAATGGTTGTGTAACACATGGTATTATGAACGTTGTTCAGATTATGTTGAAGATCAGTTTAATCTTTGGATTTCGGTCAGTTTACAGGGGTGTGAACAATCCTCGTTCCTTGAGAGCAGTTGTTGAGAACGTTGGTACAATAGTTCCAATTTCTTTGACTGGAATTCGTTTGTTTGATGACATAAACTGAAGAAATATCAGAGACAGCGAATAAAGGATGCAGATAAGCTGATCAGCGCCGACCAGTATTTTTGCAAAATACTCAAGTAACTAAATATATGTCACTTTGATCTATCCTGAACACTTTCAAATATTTCCGTAATTAATTAATTAGCACAGTACAGTATTAGTTACATTTTTGGAGGTCAATCTTTTCTCACATTTTTGCGAACCGTTAAATATTTGCAACAACCCGGGGCTTTGAAACACCGCTTGAGAAGAAACAGGTTGACGGCGTTGAATGATGATAGCTAGGGTGGCCCACATTGAACAAATAGTTCCAAACTGAGCGAGCGCGTTTCTATCAAGAGCTGGAAATTGATCACCATGTAGACATTTGTCCGGTTTGCTGCAAACTTCCTAATCGTGAGGTTCATTACACACTTTGGGTGCAAACGTGAATTAATTAAGATGGTCTGTATTAGCATCGGTTAGATTTTCTGACACTTTCGATTTTCAAGTTTGATTAGACAGCCATGCATGAACTTACAGGTCTCCATAGCCATTTATAAGTAGTAAGGTATGCGAATGCCGTTCGAGAACATGAGTGCCGTCATAATACTGTCATGAATAACAACCTCCTACCTCATACAACTAACACTATTCATAATGCCATCATGTGATATGTCCGTGTGAGCCAGCCACATCACTTCCGATTTGTATCAGATGTGTTATTTCCTTGAGATGTGTACAGGGTCAGGTGTTCGAATATAGTGTAGCAGTTAATATAGTAATGCAGTCTTCAGAAAACAATTGTCGTTCGTTTCCGGTTGGTGTCTCACATTTTAAATGTAGTGCGCCTAACAGCATGATTATTCGCTCGGACAACAATGAAAGGAATCAAGTAACCTCCCAATGTGCCCATCTTTGTGATTAGATTGAGTGAAGCATTTAAATTCAGTGGAAGGCAAATAATTCGATGTTCATATACGAGATTCGGGGTTTGTTTCCCGGACTAGACCACGATGTTTACTACTGCTTAACTAGGACTGGGGTGAAACATGTTTTTATTGGGCCCCGTCGGTATGTTGAAACTTGAAGAGTTTAAATGATTTCGACGAAGTTTGCTGGTTTACGCGCATGTGTCGGCACAGTGACAGGGCACAGATAACCTTCTGGTATGTCTTCCCTTAAGTTGTACAGTCACGAAAAAATTTAGCTCATGTGTACAAAAGAGGTGTTTTTTCCATTTGTAGTATACCACGATGATTAAATGTAATAAATTGTGTATCGGTGGGAACCGTCAAACCACTTCGCTCGTACTTGTCAGTGGCTTAGATTAAGAAACAATTGAACTGGAGATCCGAATAACTGTGTGAATCTTTGATGGGCTTGATGCTTGTGATCGACCTTGTTTGTTTGTTCATGTGCTTGGTGATTCGTGTACATCAATAACCCCACACACATTTGCGACTTCATCGGGCGCTCAACAGCTTCATCCTCGACCTACCTAGCTCATATTGCGTACCAGTATATATTAGTCATTTTGGAGAACTGTAACTTTCATCCAGTATGTGAGCGATCTCTTTATCATTCGGATTTTTATTTTGAGTCTGGTTCATCTTCCGTATACCTGGGAATTAGTGGTTCAATGGAGATACTCAACGGTAGCTTAATAGGCGCGGACGACTATCAGTGGTTATTGTTAAAACGTGTTATCTGTTTTTCGTTCTTTCAAAGCAGCAGACCGGATCTGCATGGAAACGAGTAGACATCTAGATCAAAGTTCGAAAACTAAGAACTGAGTTACCCAATCAGAGGACAAGTGTTCAGGTTATATTTCAACATCAACAATCATTAACCAATTACACCACCCGTCGAAAATTCAGAAACATTGGAAAGTAATCAGTCAGACTGACCTGTAAGCAATAAGAAACAGCCAGACATAATCCAGACCAAATGTCAGCTCAGTTCTGTGTGGAAGAATACACTTCTATCTTACTCCACCAACTTCCACGACCAAATCTAAGGTTTTTCCGATCAAATGAAGAATCTTGGTGTTTTATACCAGGGAAAGTAAGTTTTTTCGTGTTATTTTCAAATTATGTTAATAGCAGCTATGTAGACTTCAGTTTGTCACTCCTGTGGAAAATACACCCTCAGTACAATTTCCCGTTAAAAGCCAGAAATAAATCTGACTTTAATCCTAAAGTGTGGAAATTGTACGTCTTCAGGGCAGATTGAATTTTCAGTCGATCGCATGGAATTCATCGACTGGCGTCGTGTGAATCACTGTAAACAACGCATATGCTAATTAACGCGGAGAGTTTATTGGTTGGAAATAAGAGGCTTACTTCTTAAATGAACATAGACAATTCTTAAATTGGCTAAAAGTCCCCAGCGTGTTCATCAGACAAATGGCGTAGCGGACAAGCCCATTTTTGGGTTGGTCAACCTCAGGTCAATTACATAAAGTTTACATGAAACAGAGTTGTCGGGGCGGAGCAAACAAAAACAAATAGCAAGCTCACGTGAGATCAGACATGTCGTAGACACACTCGGGGACAACTGGGTCGTAGGTTTTGTTGTCCAAGAGGAAAAACCAGGCGTTTGGATTTGGAGGTACAGTTCGAGAACGTGTTTTCCCAGTTGTGTGAATTTGAGTCGTCGTCTCCACTAGATGGTGAACGATTGAAGTCTACACTTGTTAGCTCGTGTTATGAATACCGAATGTTCACAAAGCTGGTGTATCTCTCCAAACTATTTTAGACAGTTGCAACTCGCCATACCACTCGCTGGCTAAACGGTTGTCGTGTCTCCTTGAATCCTTCAGGCAGAGGCTGTCGAAACACAGCCTACGAGACTCCTTTGAATCCGTTGACACAATCAGCGGGCTAAACCTAACCATACAACAAACGTCTTCTCTGGACGTATCGTCTTTGTTTGCGAATGTTCTACCGAAAGAGATGATAGACTAGTTGTGTGAATCTATTGTGATTAACAACCCAAATGTCCATATATCCCCACCAGAACTAAAACAGCTATTGCACTTCTGTATTCACAACATACAGTTTTAATTCAGTGGAGAGCTATATTTGCAAATGGATGGTGCTGCAATGGGATCCCCACTGGGGCCGTTGTTTGCAAACATCTTCATAGCAAAGCTTGAGAATGACCAGTTAGAAAAAGCTGTTTGTGAATTTAGTGTGCATAAGCGATATGTGGAAGTTATCATTTATACGGTTAACGAAAAATTTAACCCAACGGATATTTTAGCCATTTTCCACTCGGCCGACACGAAAGTAAAATGTACACTAGAAGCTGAAAGTAACGATCAATTAGCTTTTCTGAACTTACTCATCTAGCGACGTACTGATAGATAGTTCCAACGTAAAATCTATAAGATAGGCATCTGGAATGGACAGCATATCCATTACAGCAGCTTTGGCCCTCTAAGGCAGATGAGAAATCCCATGAGCTGCTTGACTAATACAGCCATGAGAATATGTAGATGGGATACGGTTTCCGATGAACTATCGTTCATGAGCACTGTATTCCTCCAAAAACGAAACGATTTTTCGACAAAACTGTGCAAGATCACGAGAAAAAGGACAAGTTGACCCTGGCAGAATAGAAAGTAGTGTACATTTCGTTGCCATTCCAAGGTGACACGTTTTCTGAACTTAGAACCGGGAGACTTAACACTGTCGTCAGCAAAACGTTGTATGCTACCAAATTGTGCGTCTATTTCAACTCTACTCCATCCCTATGTTTACGATTAAAGGATGAAATGCCTGGTTCTGCGTTTTTTAATGTATCTTCATTCACCCGTTCCTGTGGAGATAGTTACATGGGTCATACGACCAGGTGCTTATATAAACTTATTCGTGAGTATCATTCAGCCTGGATCGACATCGGAGTCACCAAGGCAGCTGCCAGCGCAATTGTGGCTCATCTTGTTGATTCGCACCATACCATTAACTCGACCTCTTCTCTCCGTCCGATTTACAGAGTCAAGAGTAAGATGCCGAATTTTATCCACTGCTGAGGCGTTTGGAATCCGACTCTTGTGCCCATTGAATTGTTTTGTTCAGGCGTTTATGTTGCCATGGCCAGCCCCCCACACCACGCTCGATCGAACCATCATGTTTTCATTTGTGTCAAAATTGTGATACAATCGAATCAAAACGTTGTCTCCGTGTGTGTCTGTGACTTGTGTGACCTCACGTAAACTTGCTACTTGTTATTGGTCGCTTCGCCATAACAACTCTGTTTCATGTAAATAGTATATCATGATGAATGACCGGAGACGAGCTTATTCGCTTCACCAGAATTCTTAAATTGACCCCCCATTACCAAATTTACAATGCTGGGGTTGGGCAAATCATCCTGTCAACGATTTGAACTTCTGACTTCGGTAACTGGTAATGCTGCTGTCACTCCTCTGGTGAAGTTTTAAGGAACTAAACGTCACAAAACTGCTTTCCTTATCTTCTCCATGTCCCTCGGCTAAAAACACTGAGTAGAAAAGATACCCAATCTATGCAAGCTGTAAAAGGTGTTATCCACACAGTTATTTCATCCAAATACTTGACAATGTGGTTGACTTATTTTTGCCTTTGTACCGCTAGCTCATCCACAGTACATCCAATGGAATCCCAGCTGATTTGCCCACAACGTGAATACAACAAATCTACCTGTCGAATGTTCAGTCGGCTGATATGCTTCCTCAATTTGAGAGTGGTTACGCTTTTTCTCTTGCACTTATTCATGGGACACATCCGAGCATAATGCTCTGAACCCTGAGTGCTTATTATCCCATAGTTCATCGGTGGCAATATAGCGATTATGTCTCCATTTTGAGTGTCTTTTGAGTACCATTGGAGCATCTTTTGACACTCTTCAGTGAACGTTTAGAATTCACTCTACGGTGAAGCCCTCTTTCTATCCAACAAGTTCATACGGGTTAATAGTTTTAATTATTCTAATTCATATAACGCAGCAGACTTAGATCCTACACCTTTATAAAACCCCAAAATATCGGTTGTGTAGACTGGAGGAAAGCAAATGTTATCATGCAATAACTTTTATGTGCAGGCAGAGTGAATCGGATGTCATTTGCAAACTTTTCCTCGCACTTTCCCTTGCCAGTTCCGCGAATCTTCTGGTTCTTTTCGGCCCTCTGAAGCTATCTGTGAACGATTTTTACGGACCGGCCTGTCACATAGCATTGTGTTAATAATTTATTTTGAAACAGAGAGCAAAGTAATTCATTGGTGTGAAAAATTTTCCGCTGAAACAGAAGTAACGATGCGGTGAACAACCGTGTTGATAATTTTTTCTCAGTTATAAAATTTTTCCAAAAGTTGCCATGAGACAAACCTCAAAATTCAAGAGGTGATTGTCAACTGGTGACAGTAAAAGCAATTGCTAGACTTCACCTAATAAATTAGAC
The DNA here is from genome assembly GCA_008508345.1 of Paragonimus westermani. Taxonomy (NCBI): domain Eukaryota; kingdom Metazoa; phylum Platyhelminthes; class Trematoda; order Plagiorchiida; family Troglotrematidae; genus Paragonimus; species Paragonimus westermani. Next base: position 79,123 of record QNGE01001593.1, read on the forward strand.
AAGTACCGGGCGTTCAGTGCCTATGGTCACATGATGGATGTCATGTTTGTGTCTGGCTAGAAATGTAATGACTGATTTGTGGCCACGAAAGTTGAAATGACTAAGCAAGTTCATACGAGAGCAAGTGTTAAGGTTGCGCGATCTGATTGCAATCCATCCGGCGATCGCCAAAACGGGAAACCAGCGTTTATGATAATTTTGCTCAGCGGAGTGTTATAGCAGTAGTGTTATAGTAGATTGTAGCGACTACACTAAATAATATTTTGATAGTCGCATTCATCTGCACACTTTCCATGATTTTGATTTTGTACCTACTTTTGTTTTAGTCAAGCTACCATTTTTGTAACATCCGGCCCGGGGCTAAAATCACAACTCGCTCCGTGCCTCGTTAGCTTGACGTGTCTCCCTGTACTCTCTATTTTCCAGGGTCGGTAATAATATACGAAGTCAACGCGCTGAGACTTGGCTTTTCACTGTCGATCGATTGTCGATAGTGCTAACTGACAGGGTTGTATTTTGTTGGATCAGTTCCAACAATTGGTGAGCCCGAAAATTTCGAACGTTCCGCTACAGTCGTCTCTTGCGTCTTGGTGAGTTCGTTCCTTTGCATACTTGCATGTATACTGTCTTTATTGACGTACACGTAATCAGTTGTTTTTCTCTGTTCGTGTATACGTCCGGCATTTATATATTTCCTCAATTCAGCTTAATTAGTTGTTATTGATATCTGAACCGCGTAAGCACTGCCCTCTGTCCGAAGTACTACCTAAGCACGTTGACAGCCTCCGCGTTGGCACTAATGTTCTAGCGGTCCCTCAGTTCCTTGAAAATGACTCTCTGGTTTGATTACTTACAACCAGAATTTTTCAACAACGGAATTTCGTCTGATCAAACAGGGTTCTGCCAGTGGTTAGGTTTCCGAGCGAAGTTACCTCACAACTTCACGATGTTATAGTGAACCAACCGTATAGCTCAAGTACGAGACCTTTTATAAAACAGGAGCAGTTGTTAACCGACAAGACCCGAGTACAGAAAATTTTCCACGACCTCAAGCTAGTTGACAAACGCCCTACAACGCCGCTAGCGCAAACGCAACAAATCATCGGCAACTCTCACACAGACGTAGCCCTCCGTTGCACGTTCACAAACTCTTGCCGAGACAGCAAACATGGCTGATCAAGTAATGGAGCCTTTTCAGCAACTAGATTGCTTGAATGTACCACAATCTACTAAACGTTCTAAAGTAGGCGCATGTGGGTCCCGACAAGGTGGTCTATCAGACATTGAGGCTCTAGGAGCAGAAATCGCTGCTTCGCGACGCGGCTTGAACTTTCTTCAAGCCGTTCTCTATGTCTTTGACCTAGTATATCATCCAGGCACCATATACCGCAGTCAAAAGCTGACTGCAGCCAAACGGTGCACAAACCCTGCATCTACGCCTCATCAAGGCGACGCACACCCAGCATCTGACCTAGTTTGATATTCACGGGTCAACCAATCTGGCAGCTCTGGTTTCATTGGCCATCTATCGGACATCTTTCCAACGGTGTAGCTCTTACAGTCGTAAGCAGCACGGTAAACACCTCGGATTAAACGTCCTCACGGCTCGAACCACTAACGCTTGCCACAACACCATTCCTCGGTAGGTTATTCCCGCACGAGATCAGGAATTCTTAACATTCAGGACCGACCCAGAGAACACCTCTGTCGCTCATTCACGCGAGTGCAGTTTCGGCCATGGCACATTTCAGCCGGCATCGGACCCTGCAACGTCGTAAGCACTACCTAACGCAGGTACTGCAAGGGAAACACGACTAGCATTAATGTCCTCACTGCACGGTCACTCCTGTTTGTTCATCGACACACAGACACCCTCGATCTCTATCGCTCATTTGTTTTTGCAACACCTTGTCAGAAGCTTTGTTAAGCCATATGAGATTGTTTGCGCACGTTTGCAAGGAATAATCCATCTTGTCTGTGCAAACCATGGATATCTCTAGGCCAACAGCATTTCACACTGAGCGGTTGCGCGGATAACACTAACGCTATCTGCTTCATTTCAGTTCACCTGGCATCCACTCGCACGACCTGCCTGAGGATACCTGTCAGTTTAAACACCACGTACTATTCCTTGGCATGGGTCTGGACCAGGTCTATTCGCCTACTAATCTTTTTCTTTTTTGAGTCTATCAACTGTAGACAGGATAACAAAGAAGAAGGGAACCAAAGGCAGTGACACTCGAAGTTGTAGTGTCCACGAAACTCCGACTGTGGAATTATTTAGTCCACCGGATACGTTGATACGGTGAGTTATCCTTTTTCGCATGTCCTGCGGGTACTTCACCGTGTTTTCTCTCTTCCAGACGATCCGGATATGGTGCGTGAAGAGACAACTCCCATCGACCTATCGTACAGCACTGGACAAAACTACCCCCTTTTCTCTCAAGAGTTTTTAGGGTTGGGCAGCCCGCTGCGACAGAAAAGAAACGCACTGAAGACTAAATAACATAAATAAATGAACCATCCCAGCGCGGCAACTATTTCGGACTGAACCCCTCTACCCCCGAATTTTGACAGTCCCTATCACGTGCAATCATCCTTTGCGTGTATCACCCAGTAACTGTGATCAGTCTAAAAGGCGTGATATGTGATTTTTCCTCCCTCGCTGCAATAACGAATGCCTGTGTAATACTTACTAGCCTTCTGGGGGAGAGCTATGTGGCGACTATAATAAATATTTTGATAGTCGCATTCATCTGCACACTTTCCATGATTTTGATTTTGTACCTACTTTTGTTTTAGTCAACCTACCATTTTTGTAACATCCGGCCCGGGGCTAAAATCACAACTCGCTCCGTGCCTCGTTAGCTTGACGTGTCCCCCTGTACTCTCTATTTTCCAGGGTCGGTAATAATATAAGAAGTCAACGCGCTGAGACTTGGCTTTTTACTGTCGATCGATTGTCGATAGTGCTAACTGACAGAGTTTTATTTTGTTGGATCAGTTCCAACAAGATCAATTCAACAGTGTCTACCGTCTGTGAACTGGTACATATCCAAAAGTAACCTCGAGAAGCTAGTTCATTATGGTGCCATTCGTGAGATTGAGCCTGTAGCGACCCCACTTGCTTATTGCTGACTGTATCATAGTAACGATCGCCGTTTCTCTTTTTTTGTTTTCAACTTGCATATATGCTCGAAACTTTGGTTGAACGAACAAGAAGACCGACATGTACTCGGACGAGCTCCGACGTACGATTCACGTCGCACGTTCGCCTAACTTTCCGCCGTGCTATTCAGTCGTTCTCAGTTCAATTTCGCTGGCCGACAATGTACTTCTTGTCTACTGGTTGCACTATTCGTGACCTGTCATCTTCGATTCGTTTGACTCTACATGCTAGAGAGCCAGTCCAAATGGTATATTATAATGTACACTCGATTTTAGTGAACCATTTTCTTCCCACTCACATCATATTACATTTCGAGTATGTATAGTGTATAAGTAAATTTTTAAGTTAGTTATCCCGTTCAAATTTGTCTAATCATCATGGACGTTGAGGAGATTAAGTCGGGATTTCCATCTTCCCTATTGTTGATCACATCAGCAGCTCTTGCTTTTGGGTATTCTGATCTAGATTTGTGAATTGCCGCGTTAAAAATAGAGTCTAACAATCAGCGCATAACAAGTGATTAGAACGAGTTTTTCTAACCTATATGACGACTCCCCTGAGATGTGCTGAACCTAGTCAGCGATATCTTACTGGGTTCAGCAACCGATCGATATAAGTCTGCTAAACAAATAAGTCTTGAGGAAAAACGGTCCTCCGAGAAAATGCGTCTCGAACGCGAAACACGCGGCAAGCAGTGGGTAAATCACAGTTGCCATAGTCTCTTTTTTAAGAGTTGTGGATGCAACGATCTCCTAAGTGTACACAGGGGCTGTTATCCGTGTTAATCTCACTTCCGTCAGAGGAACTGGCGGCTTCGACCGATGCAATACAAGAATGTTTTTCAGCCATTGCGCCTTCGTCATCATTTCGGCAAGTATTTACGCCCAGCTGTCCTGTGGATAGTTTGCTGGCCACGAAGGAGGCAGAAGTATCAGCCCTGCGCGAGACACTCGAACGTAGTGAACCCCGCTCTGTGCAATTAAACATCGATATAGCTCATTTGCGACGTTAACTCACGGGTCTTAGTGCCAGCATTCAGCACATCAAGTTACCATCCGACATTTCTCTGACGCGTGTCCGATCGCCGTCCAGACCAGAGATTAGCGATCTTCATTGGTGTCACAAGAAGTACGGTGGAAACCTTAGACGGTGTTATCACCATATAGCCGTCACGGTAACCAACGTTTCAGCCTGCAAACTGGCCTGTTTCAGCGACGACAGCCACACACTAATAAAAATCGGTCGCATTTTCTTTTTGAAAGACTTGACCTCCTAGCTGAACCCCTTAGTTGGTCCTGGAGCGGAGGTAGGTTTCAACCCTGTTTGACAACGGATTCAAGATTTAAATCTGGCACTACACCCCGAGCTGCAAGCGGCGCGCCCATTAGATCCTTCGGTTGTCGACTGTTAAGCCCGAATTTTGATCTTTGAAGTGACTTCTGCTGCGTTTTCCTTGTAGCTGATATTCCTTACCCTACCACTGAAATCGAATTTCTCCGATATTTAGATTCGTTGATCGACGCACTTTGTTCGCATCTAATGGATACCTGGACAAAACTCGATGTTTTACTTAAACTTTCACGAAAGGCTGTGATTAGTCCAATCCCGTCCGGTCCCGTAGTTAGAGAGCTTTATGGGAAACGGTTATCCGAATTCCCCCGACTGGTCCGACCGGCTAGTATCGGTCGGGACAACCAATGCCGCATATTCCATTGTCACAAGAAGGTCGCTAGTTCGAAATCGTCCATGTCGCTTCGTTCCCGACAAACTCGAAATTGTCTGAGCCGAATGTGAGCGTATGCTTCAACTTGGCGTTATCTCTCCGTCCGATACTCCGTGAGTGTCGTCATTTCACGCGATACCTAAAAAGGCAAAACGACTGGCGCTTTTGTGGTGACTATCCGGGATTGAAAAAGGCAACTAGTCCCGATAGATATTCCATTCTCCGTTTGTGGAACTCAACGGTGAACCATCCGGAATGGTGAATGGATGTAGTCTGGAGGCCAGTGCGATTCACAACCTACGTGGACGTCTGCTGCATGGAGTGTCTTTTCGTCGCACTTTCTTATCCAGTTAACTTTAGATGACTACCTACATTGTACTTTGTCAGCAGGCGGCACGTTCAAGAGATGAAGCCTCATTTTCTTTTAGTATACATAAACCAGATACCCAGCGAGTTTATAGGTTTTTTCTAATGTGTGCCGTACATTTCAGGTACTGCGAGAGAAGGTAAAGCCGTACATTGCGAGGGACGCACGAAAAGTTGGAATTCTTCGAGGACCGCTCCCGATGGTTAAGATCCTGCCACGTCGATTACAACTCACCTGCTCCCCATTCCCCTGCCTACCTACAATAACAAGCGTTCCAAATCCTCCAACACCAAATAATCCGAACCACTTCCGATTCCCTTTACATCGGCCGTCCACACGAACTGTTTGGCAGGAACAAAGTGGACCATTCAGGTTTCTGCCGCCGGTTTCAACTGAGAGAAATCAGCTATCTGGTTTCTTTCAAGCGGGGTAGCTTGTAGAGTTCAAACGGGCTGTGGCCGGCCGGCTACGACTAACGAAACAAGCAGACAAGAAGTTTATTGCCGACACAGGAATTCGCCGTGAGAGCGAGCGAATAGCAAGACGAAACGTGGGCACAGCAAAACGACAAGCGAGCATGCAGCGGAGCCGTAAGTTCGAGTGCACAGATGATTGCTGGTAACCGTACTCGTTCCAAGAAACATTTGAGCGCATACAAAAGTTGGGACAAAGAAGAGCACAAATAGCAATCATATCTTCAACACAGTTAGCGATGAACAAATAGGGTCGCTACAGAACTCCGCTGCTAGAAGACAACCAGAATGCTGACTTTTACAGTTTAAGAGTTTTTAGTCAACCAGAACCGTTGACTCGAGCATGAATGGTGCGATTTACTCCTGCCGCACAGCTCTTGTGTACGTTAAGTGGAAGGAGGAGCGAAAAAAATTGAAAGTGGTAAACAGGGCACGGTTGGGCAGGTTGATAATTTTAAACAGCAGGGGAATTGGGAACAGACACGTTTCGGTCGTAGGCTATCCTAGCAGAACTTCAAGCTTTCTGGCGTCTTTTCGCGATGCGCAGCCTTAACGTCTCATGCGGATGATGGATGGCTAACTGCGGATATCTAGAATGTACAGTGCTCACAAAGGGAAAACGAAGACCTCACTGGGCTTCTGTTCCCACTGCTCCCGACAGGGTGAAGCTGTCCTTTCTTGTTGAATTAGAGCGTCTTGTCGATAGAGGCTGCTGTGGGTAAAACCATCCAATAGTAAGCTGGTAAGAAAGCGCGACAACAACAAGAATTATATTTGGCGGACGTCCACATAATCTGCTAATCGCACTGGCCTCCGCAATTCTCGACCGCGTCTGCTCTAGGGGCTTGGCTCCGTCGAGGCAGGCGGAGTCGCAACTGAAACCGAATCTGTACCAACGCTAGACAATGTACTGACCGAAGAGGGCGTTGCTGCTCGCGAGTCAGTTTCCTTATCAGGCACCTCCATAAACGCTTACTTCAGTCTATCGACAGAGAACACCTCGCGTTTACCATTGCAATCCAACACGAAAGTCTTAGCATAGCGTGCAAGTACGCGGAACGGTCCGGTATGCGGCGGGTGCAAAGTTCATCGAGGAGTCACCGCACTAACCAAAACATGAGAACAAGTTGACGGACGAGAATGCACGTACGTTGGCGTCGTCTGTTTCTTTGGTGGGGCAGGTCGGAGGTGTCCCATGTATTTGGCCAGCCGCTCGCTGTAATCCACGAAGTTGATGGGTGCCGTTGCGCGTGGGGCAACCAACCCGCGAGGTGAACGTAAGCAACACTCATATACTTACTGAGCGGAGGTGATATGCAGGTCTGCCATCAGCGTGTTACGGATACCTGACAAGACTAGTGGCAAAACCTCGTGCTATGAGGGGTTGTTGCTAGCGCATATTGAACTTTCATTTACTGATGAAAACGCCTAACCAACCGGTTGGCTGCCGGGTGGTAGGCTGTTGTGTGAATTCTACTACGGTTCAGCGTGTTGAGGAGTGGTGTGAAGGCTAAGTCAAAATGTGACCCGCGATCTGTGGTCACTACAGCAGGGCAACAAAACTGAGCAACCTAAAATTCCAGGAATGCCTATGCGACGATTTCCGGAGAGCGATTCGGGGTTGGTATGGCTTACGGCCAACGTGTAAACCTATTCACGCATGTCAAGATGTACGTGCACCTATCCGAGGGTGGCAAAGGTCCGACCAGGTCGACATTCCTACGATAGAAACGCTCATCGGTGACTGCAAAACTCCCTACTGGGGTAGGCGTGTGACGATGAAGCTTATACCGCTGTCAGTGTATACAGGCCTTGGCCCACGTGCGGACGTCGCGATTAACATTGCGCCACACAAAGCGCTAGGTGACCATATTGACTGTCGAACGTGTGCCAGGGTGAGTAAAGGCTGTGCAGCGTATCGAGAATTCGGCGGCGAAAGGCCACTTGAATAACCGGACGAGGGATGCCTTGTAAAGTGTCCCACACAATCATCCTTTCCGAAGAGTTCATGGGAACGCCTTTTAGCTTAAGAGAACTGAGCCGGCGAAGTTGTTCTATCTCCGGATCGTTATCCTGAGCGGCTGCGATCCCTGCCGGATCGACTGAGCTGTCTGCCGTGCTCGTTGTAGCAGTATTGCGCCAGAGGGCATCGGTGATTTGGTTTGCAATACCAGAAGTATGACGAATGTCGGTCGTAAACTAAGCAATATATTTTGGGTGTCTGGTCTCTTTGGGGGGGTTATCGAGCGTGAAGCGTACGTTAGCGGCTTACGGTTTGTGAGGACGGTGAAGTCCCTGCCTTTGAGAACATGTCGAAAATGGCGGATGTCGAGTTATACTGCTAACACTTCTTCCTCGAAAACGCTCTACCGCGACTCAGTTGGTTGTAACCGTTTAGAGAAAAAGACTAGTGGTCATCAGTGAGCACCAAGTTACTGTTGCACGACCTCCCCTACATCCACGTCTGATGCATTCATAGTTAGCGATAGGGGAGCAGGCGGATGATGCGACAGCGCTGCTATACTGGCAATAGCCCTTTTTAAATCACTCAAGGCCATTTTTGCGGCCGTTGGAATTAAGAAAAAGCGTGCCTCACCTCTGAGTAGGTTTGTTGGGCGGTTGCGTCAGACGGGCACAGTTAGAGATGAAACGACGGTAAAAATTTACTAAACCATCGAAACGGCGAAGTTGTTTGAACCGTGTGAGCTCCGGGTAGTCCGCACTTATCTGCACATTGTTGGGGAGAGGTTTGATCCGGCTCGCGGATATACTGTGACCCAGGAAGGCTACGCGGGACGCCCCGAGAGAGCATTTAGTTAGGTGTATGGTCACCCCATGATGCGACAGCCGGGTGAATGATGAACGCAAGTGTACGCAATATTCCTCCTGCGATGAGCTAGCCACCAAGATATCATCTAAGTACGTATAAACACCGTTCAGTCTACGACACACGTCGTGAATAAAACGTTGGGAAGTCTGAGCGGCGTTGCCCAGACCAAACGACATGCGTAGGAATTCAAAAAATCCGAACGGCATTATGACTGCTGTTTTTGAGACGTCTTCGGGGGCTACTAGAATCTGGTTATAAGCGCGCACTAGGTCGATTTTAGTGAATATCTGCTTCCCCGATAGGTTTGCCGCCACGTCCTGAATGTGAGGAATTAGATACCTATCGAGTGTGGTTGCGTTGTTCAGTGCTCGACAGTCGCCATGTGGGCGCCAGTCGTTATCGATCTTTTTAGGCACCATGTACAACGGCGAAGCCCATGGACTATTGGACGGACGGATTATGCCAAGTTGGAGCACGTTCTCAGATTAGGCTCGGGCAAATTTGAGCTTATCAGGAGCTTAGCGGCATGGACGACTTCGAACTGGCGGCCCTCGAGTGACAATGTGATGCGCGACATCGTTTGTCACAGCCGGTAGTTCGTTAGCGGGCTGGATCAGTCGGGGGAATTTGCATAAGAACTTCCCATAAAGCTCGCAAACTACGGGGTTGGCTAGTATAAAACTGTTCACAACCGCGTGCAAAGGCTTGCCTTGAACATGGAGTTTTGTCGAGGTATCGATCAGACGCGATCGACGGGCGTCGATCATTAAATCGAAGTGTTGCAGGAAGTCGATGGCGGTGATAGGGAAAAGTATATCAGCTACAAGAAAAACCCATTGAAATTCGCTGCAAATACCAATGTATAAATTCAACAACCTACGGCTGAACGTTCTAATGGGCATACCGTTTGCAATACGGAGAGAAGTGCCAGATTCTGATCGCGCACCCGTTACCGAATGTGGGATGACACTAACTTCCGCTCCTGCGTCGGTTAAGAGGTGCAATTTGAAGGTTATATCCTCCAGAAAAAAAAGGCGACTGCTGTTTAGCTGGCCTGTGGATGTCGTCGCTAAAACACGCCAGCCTGTTTTATCAGACGCTCGTTACCACGACGGCTACATGGCGATCGCATCGTCTAGCGTTTTCACCATACGTCTCATGACACTAACAAACACTGCCAGTTTTTAGTTTGGGCGGTGATCGGGCACGCGCTGAAGGAGTTCTGGATGGTGACCTAGTACGTTAAATACTAGCGCGAAGATCAGCCTGCTCACGCCACAACTGAGCTGTCTCGGCGTTTGTTTCTGAATGGTTGAGTTCATGACATTCCAGTGCTTTGCGCAGTCTCACTCTTTCGGGGTTTTGTGACCAGCACATTATCAGCCGGACTGCTCGAGTCAACTATTTGCCCAACTACTGCTGGCTGCCCTGTGCCTCAGGAACGTTCATGTATTGCGTCGGCCGAAACCGATTGTTCACTCAACGGACGTGACGGCATCAAGGGAAGTAGCCCCTGAGCATACTCAGGCTACCTTTGCATCCACAACTCCTGCAAAAGCGACATGGGCAACTGTGATTTACCTGCTACATGCCGCGTTTCCCGAAGAAGGACCGACGGCTTCTTATTCCCAAACTGCAGCCGTTGGAATAGTTGTTCCAAACTCATCTTATCGGACGGCTGTGTTTCTGTTGGAAAAATGCCACATTTAACGCAAAAGTGTTGTTTTTTCATCACCACTGCACGAGCCCCCTCCACGGACGTACGAGCTTCCACACTGTATGGGTCTTTGCTTGAACAGCATAAATACGATAGAGTTTCCCAGTGTGTTCGAACACGTTTGGTTGAGATCAAATATACTCTTGGCTGAAGGTTCCCTGTCTTCCTGTCTTCTTCATTTGCGGTAGTTCGTGCGTCGTCGTATAGTCCATGATAACGCAGATCGTTAGTGCAACCATCGTAGCTAAGCCGGGTTATCATGAACGCTGGGAGTTAGTGGTTTTGCATCAATTGTCAACCCACGCGGTTCATTGTAGTTTTCCCGAGAATCTCTCGCTCAGCTGACTCGTAACGATCAGTTTCCGAGCCCAGATAACCAGGTTCAACACATTTCGGGGAAGTCGCGTTATAAGCCGCGTGAACTTGTCCGAACCATTTGTTATACGCCGGTTGCCGGACTCTATATCCAACACAGCAACTCACAGCTCTTGATCGAGATCTCCAAAAGCGGCAAAAGTCTTTGTGACCAGCGATAAGGAGAACAAGAATTCAGACTTAACCTCTTTAGTGTTCACAGCGGTAGAGTGAATGTAAACGGATGTAGAAATTTATGTATATTTATTATGCGCACTCGAAAACTAATGAGGTGAAAAAACTGAACTCAGATGTACACTCTGATTTATAGCTCAGACGGGCTCACCAGTTTGTAGAGTTCAAACGGGCTGTGGCCGGCCGGCTACGACTAACGAAACAAGCAGACAAGAAGTTTATTGCCGACACAGGAATTCGCCGTGAGAGCGAGCGAATAGCAAGACGAAACGTGGGCACAGCAAAACGACAAGCGAGCATGCAGCGGAGCCGTAAGTTCGAGTGCACAGATGATTGCTGGTAACCGTACTCGTTCCAAGAAACATTTGAGCGCATACAAAAGTTGGGACAAAGAAGAGCACAAATAGCAATCATATCTTCAACACAGTTAGCAATAAACATATATAATTGATACAACCTCTGTGATGACCGTATTTACTAACTGCCTATTATGTTCCGACGACCATTTGACTCTCTCTGTTGCAAACGCTCGCGTGCGTTTCAACGTTTGTTTGAACGTGTAGAAAAACCGGCACGTACCCCTCACACTCTAACGCATGACTGACGCCAGGCGTTTGCACATCATTTAGTTGTCATTGTTTCATCTTATTACTGGATCGCTTGCACGTTGGCTTCGATTTCCCAAAATCTACGCCCTGTTTACTTTACCGTATTTTCAACCGGCTCTCGGTCGATCCTACACAAACGAGTGTACTTATTTGCGCGACTGCAGAGCGTGCTGTTTTGATCATACCGGGCCTCCTATTTCAGGCATGCGTAGAAGCACGCATATGGAGAGACAAATGTAAAAGGACTCTTGTGGCCGGGATCATTAGGGAAGCCGGACGATTGTTGGACATTAAAAGAAGGTCACTCAACCAATCCTGGATTAGGTCGGTAGGAAAATCCACCTCTATTGTTTGAGAATAGCTAATGTAGCTGGTCTACATAACTCAAGTGTTATCATTGCAAAAAATGCATAAGTATCTTTGATTTTAACTCACTTATATTGAATTTTGCGAAGCACTTTTTTGTGTGGCGGGATGAAAATTCTGTAGATCATAATTCGTATGTAAAAAACGGCAATGCGGTTATCTACTCAACGTTGTGGTACATTGTAAGACTAGTTGTGGTGCTGAACTGCAGACTATTTGAAGTGGTTGAATCCCAATGAATTTCCAGCCACACACCTGGCTAGGTAACCTTTATGTTGGGAAAAAGCGCAATCTGCTGGTGTCAAAGGTTGACACAAACTTGATATAACCCAAGCTGGACGAGTACAACATCGTGGGTAAATAGGAAATCCCACCGAGTAGCACACGGTTTTTTAATCGGCTGGGGTATATACCACTGCGTGTGACAAGGCCGCTAATTAATGATTTTATGGACAGAAATAACGTAGTGTACTCACTCGATATTCAATCAGTCGGAAGGTTAGTGAACACTGGAGCAAAAATGCGACGCGGTCATTGCATAGTTTAACCGCAGAAAACCTCAGCGGTAGGCATTACGGTTCAAATTCAAAGGTTCTCTAGTTTGGACGCTTGAAGGGGGTAGTATGGTCATATTGGCGTAATTGCCTGACATAAGCATTACCTGTATGGAAGCTACGTAAGCCTATTGTCTATGCTGTTATGTGTTTACGCCAAAGAACAGCGGTTTGAGTTTGGGCTAGTTCAGACAAAGTCCCCCAGGATTTTGAAACTCCAAGAGTATTTACACCATGCGTAACTGAAAATGATTCAACGTCTGCCGGTAATTCAGATTTCCGGTGCTGTCATTGTATTGACATATAGGACCACATGTGGTCCTATTATCGTTGGCTAACTGACGCGCTGAGCATGGAAATTTTCACGATTTTCATGTCTGCCATCACATTACTCGCGCTACTCATTAGTTAATTTGAAATCTTTTCGTTTTTTGTGCTCTCTGGTATGCCGCCTCCGGTACTTATAGTTCTTGATAACATTTACTTCTCGCTGTCATAAAGTAGCATTATTATAAATTGTTTCTGTTTGCGTATTGTACCACAGTTGCTCACAGGAGAACCTGCAGTGTTGATGGATCGGAGCTACTAAGCGTTCGCGTCCAGTTTGATTGCTTATGACTGTTCAGAACGGCGAGCAAACCAGGAAGCCTCTACACTGGTATCAACTCAAAAGTCTGGCCTCACCAAGGACCCATTGAGTCTGCTCACTTCCTCGACAGTGTCACTGATCTGCATGAGCCGTCTTTTCAGAGAAAGCCGCGGCTATTTCAGTTTGGTCTCCATCCTTTTGATCAGCACGGGCAGCCAGCTAAAGAAGGACGGGTTTGATTGCAGCTTGATAGAACGGTGGGCTTTTGGGCAGCTTACGCACTTCGTTGTTTACAAGAGCGGCAAAAGCGCTCCCAGGCTGTCAGGACAAAGCCATAAGTCAAGGATGATTGGAAGCTTCAAGTCAAATTGAAATTCGTCCCCGAGGGTTCAACCAATGCGTCTTTGCCGGGCCAGAAGTGGCTATCCTCATCCTCTTAGGTGGCCAACCACCACAGGATGACTTGGGACTGGAGAAATGGTCCGTAACGTTGGAACAACCTACCACTCTTCTCTCCTACTGCTAACTTTTCCACCAAAATGTGTATGTCGAGAGCCATTCTATTCGCAACCTCCACAAGTTTTTGGGCCTACTGGAGCCATCTCCGGTATCATCAAGTACCCAGGCTCGGATTGCTCTGACAATGTTTTCTCTGAGTGGACTAGAGCCTTTCCCCATCAAGCCTTCTTCGAAATTAAACCGTCACCCAAGTTTTCATTGAGGCACAGTAACCATTCATTTTTCGGTAGAACATAACACGAGAGGCAGTTCAAGAGCCATCCGTCTTAAGAAGAACGGAAGAGAACGAAGCACTCCATAAAAATGTCTACATAGAGGCACCCTGCGATGAAATGGCCCTCACTGCCGATAAGGCATGTAAAGCTGAGTCGCCATGCGTATATTCTCTTTTGATGATAGGATTCCTTTCTCTGGTCTTTCGATCTCTCTTGTACCCAAAAAATGAGGGGCTACCTGTTGAGTGAACGTATACCGTCTGGCTGAGCCTTCCAAACAAATTATCAGAAATGAGACAGATGTCTATCACTGTGGCTCTCGCACTGTTACCTGCCTGTTCGCAGACATCAACAACAAGGAGTTCCATCCTCCTGGGAACTCATGGTACCGGAAAAACTCCTCGCGTGTATGTGTGGGAGGCTCTGCTATCTTCCTGAGCCAAAAGCTTCCGGAACCGACTGTCACTGGGAGATCTGGCTCATTCCAGAATTACAATGCATCCTGACACACGCTCTGGCCCCGTAATAGAGACACGTTACTTATCAGTGTTATTTTCTGCTCCTTGTCATTCAACGCATCCAACAACAAGGACAACCTTGCTGTCTTCGATGGTTTCTTACTTACAACACTTCTCTCTCACCCATTTGTTATGGGCGATTTCAAAGCACCCTAACCCAACTGGGTGTCTACATCGCACGGGAACTGTGATTTCAGATTTTCGAAACACTCAGCAACGATAATCTTCGGGGAAGTCCGGAGGCAACACATCAGGCAATCGAAAAGAGATCGACAAAGAGGTTTATTTTTTACTCACACTTTGTAAGACGGATGAATCTCACCTGTTAAATGGAACAGTCGCTAAAACACATAATTGTTACTACTTTTGACTGTTGTTCGTTTCAAAAGGCTGTAAAAAATTCTCTAGACTGCGACATCCCAATAAATGTTTCGGTGTGATAAAACGCTTTGTGGATATGCACAGTCCTTACTTCGATTCGTGGAAACTAAACAGTCATTGTTTTAAAGATTCCATCCGCAGGGCTAATAAGGGACTGGTTCGCCGAAAAGTACGAAAGCCCTACTCTAGCTCCCATCTGCCATCAGTCACAAGGCCGATTCCTGACGTACGTTCTCATCCATTTTCTAATCAGAAGCTAACCAGCAAGCCGGAGGATTTAGAAGCCTTCCACAACATACGGAACGGGTGCAAGCGCGGATTCCGCCAGCAGACCCAACAGGTACTGACAAAAGCCTTAAGGGTCGTCCGCGACAGCAGGGAGTTTCTAATCAAGTACATGCCCCGCCAGGGAAAACTTAAGCCCTCAGGCCATTTCTGAAGCTTCCCGACAAGGAAACTTTTCCCAGCTACTAAGTTGTTACTGAAGTGTTCAGAAGACTATTCAGCACTCTACAATGTGGCTCCGCCGAGCTACCATCCAACCTTTCTGCGGAGAAACTTCTAATACCCACCCTTAAAAGCTGACTTGTGCGTGCTCGATGCTCAGAAGCTTTTGTTTGAGATCACGCTTTATAGCTCAATGGAACCAAGCGCAATCCATCCTCGAATGCTCAAAAAGCGGTCCATGGTTTGGTAACTTCTTTCCGAAGTCTGTTCAAACAAATATTTCTGACCAACACTCCTCCGAAGGCATGGATAGAGGCTACTGAGATCCATATTTAAAGCAGGCGACTGTAACTATCCTGCAAGTTATCAACCGATCAGCCTCACCAACATCGCATTCAAGATAGTTAAGCGTCTATTAAAACGCACCATCCCTTAGTATTTTCCCCCAAATAATCTTTTCTTTCGCACCCAGCATGATTTTCTTCCCAATCGGCCATGAATAATCAGTAAATTATTCTTCCTAGGAGGCCTGACATAGGCCAAAGACAATGGCCACATCTCAGGTGCCGTCTTCTTTGACTTCAACAAAGCCTTTGACCGTGTCCCACATAGTCCTTTTGTGCATAACTAGAAGCCTACGTTATGCTAGAAAAGGTTCTCCGCAGGATCACATCTTTTGATATCAACAGAACTTTTGGAGCAAAAACCGGACTGGACCCTTTCTTTCCCTACCCGATCCTCGCCGGAGTTCCCAAAGTGTCTTTGCTTGATCCGCTACCATTTCTAGTATACATCAATGACCTTCCCGACCTTATTTCCAGCGGTGCTCACTTTTGTGCTGACAACCTAAAAATATGGGACCGTTGTTAACCCAGTGTGTTTCTGGTTAGCTTTGGACATTTTGAGTGCAGATCGGATGACTGGTGTCTTCTTCTGAACGACGGCAACGGTACATATATGTCACTCGGAAGGCACTCCGAAAATCCATTCGTGGTGCACTGTGCATAGAGTGTAATAAATATCGGGGAGGTTCACCTAAAGAATGACCTTGAAACCTGGCTGTCTTCTATTTTATCCCTACCGTCACCAGATGGCCGCTATAGAGGGGCTTGGAACTCATGGGATAATAAAATGAACCTTTTCTCCTGCAGACAGTCATGCCTCCCAAACGCTTCACGAGGTTCATGTAAAACGTTTGCTCGAGTATACAAATCAGCTTGTATACATTGGCTTGAGGAGGAACATACTCGCCATTGAACGTGTCAAGCAAGTAGCCACCAAAGTGCTGTCTGCTTTGCGGCCTTTCTCCCACGAGCCTCGACTTGAAATTCTTTGTCTCTAAACACTTGAGTAACGAACGATCCGTAGTGACTGTGCTGGATGTCGAAGGTTAATTCACACATTGCGTTGAGTTCTGACGTGATACATCCAGGAATTCTCAAACAAGCATCTGCTAGTCTGGTAGAACCCCTGTAGAAGCTGTTTGAACAGAGGCTCCATGATGGCATTCTATTTAGTGTATGGAAAGAGGCGACGGTCACAGCCATCTTGAAAACGGACGACCAAAACCCTCCGGCTAGCTACCTGCCGGTCAGCCTTATTAACACTCCGTACGAATTATTGGAGCATCCACCGAAGCGTGTCATCCTGAACCACTTCACACCTAACCTTTTTTTTTCACCTAGCACGGCTTCATTGTTAACTGATCACGATTATTTTCGTGGATAGCCTGACGGAATCCAAAGACAATGGGCTCATCTCAGAGGCTACCTTCTTTGACTCTACCAAGGCGTTTGACAGTGTCCCACATAGCTTCCTGAGAAGCAGACTAGAAGACGGTGGTATTCAAGGAGAGGTTCTACGCTAGATTGCCTCTTTTCTTGCTAATAGAACTTCTGGGACGAAAACCAGATCAGTTCTTCCATATTCTCCTTTTGTTTCGTCAGGAGTTCCTCAAGGGTCAGTGCTAGCTCCTGTGTTATTTCTGATCTACATCAACGATCATCCGGCCAATAGTTCCAGCAACGCTCTCTCACATGCCGATTACCCAAATGTCTGGAAATTCATTGATTCCAGTAAACTAAATATTGATCTCGACGTCATTAACCGCTGACAGGACGACTGGAGTATTGCACTCACTAGCAATAAGAGTGCTCACACGTCACCCGGTGGAGATTCCGAAATTGCCTTTGGGGTACATAGTAAGTTCAGCACAGTAAGTATAAGAATCGACATGTAGAAGGATGTGGGCATCTGGCCTGTCGATTTTATCATTTGCGTAACACCATGATATGGAGGCCAAAAAGCAAATGACCATTTTTATGATGATGAAGCGTCCTATCCCTCACATAGACAAGAAGGCGTTTTGAACGCCTCACGGGGTTTATATGCGACCACTCCTCGAGTATGTTAATCAGGTCGTCTATACCGGCCCGAAGAAAAACATTGTCAATGTTAAGCGTGTCCAGCGCGTAGCTACCAAGCTAGTCACGAGTGAGAGTAGTGTCGCTTATGAGTCTCGACTTGAAATTCTCAGTTTGTATCCACTTGATTGTATGATTCTCACACACTTCTATAGAGTGGATCTCGTAGAACACGTCCTCACCCCAGCGATTGATGAAGGCGGACGAGGGCAAAAGATAAAGCTTTTCAAGCCACCTCTTTGGACAGCGGTTTTTTTCTTGTAGGGTTATTAACCGTTGGAACAGCCTTCCACCTGAGATCCTCAGCAGCGCTTCTAAGGATCGCTTCAAAGCACTGTTTGGGTCCCATGTGGTTAAAATCTTTGTGTGAATAAACTCACTCTGTTATTGGTATTTACTGTCATTTCCAAAGGCGTTGCTACACCCTGCTTTTGATCATTCTCTTCTGGGTCAACTGACGCCAACCTAACACAGAGCGAGGAAAACCGACTGGATCTGGGAATCTTGAGCCTCTGCCTCGAACCCGTGTATCAAACGCTGGGCCGGTGAATTGTTTATTGCACACTTTTTCCTCAGCACGGCACTGGTGGAGTAATTTCTTACTGCGGCAGTTGATGACAGAAACAGGGATCAAATGTTTGTATCTCGGATCACCCATGGGCAACGGTACCTTCCCTACAGGGCTACCAGCCACTGTAACCAACTTCCGTTTGGTGTTGTTAGTTACTGTTCTAGGGGCTGTCTCGTTGTGTTACCGAATCCCCACTTACTTAGGGCACTGCTAGGTTGTTAACTTACACTTTTGTTGGTGTCATCCGTAATCCTCGAGAGCAGTGTTACACACTGTTTTCATCAGCTGCCTTTCAGCGCAGTAGGCGCCCGATGGATATCGAAACAGATAGGCTGATCGGGCTCGGGTGACGTGTAACTTAAGCCTCCAACCCCCGTATTAACCGCTAAACTGGTGAAGAAATAAGGCAAATGAAAGCCCCTTCCGGTTGTCCCCAAAACTGTTGGCGACATGAGCCAATGATGACGCGGAAGAAGCAGATTCTGGGTGGGCCAGTTCATATGAGGAACTGGCCGGCATTTCTAAAAATTGCTTTCACGGCCTCGTGACAGCGCTAAGGGATATTTAGACCTCACGTCAATCCGCATCTTAGTAACGGCTTATGACATCGGGATTCCGATGGTGGGATCGCTTCCTTCGTAGCAAGTTTGCCTCAACTTCTACAACCCCTGGAAGACTCCTTGAAATAATAGAGGTACCATCGAGTGACTCTAGCACGGAGGGGTGGCTTCTGTCGTCCACACAAGCATCAAAGCCTCCACTAACGCCTTCGATGATCATTTGGAAAGTGCCGGCACAAGCTTATCTGGACCAACAGCTCCATAACGTTTGAGAGCCGAAATCCAATCGCAGACCTCATCGTGAGTGGGTGATATACCACAGGTTTGTTGAGGCAACACCTTAGTAGCTGGATGCCAGCCCAAACTTCCCTTGAAGCGCTCCGCCCGTGAGCGGAGTGCCGCAGAAATCAGACAGTCATCACTGGAGAGACTCAAAATCGCCTAATTGAACTTCGAGAACCTATGACTTGACTTTATCCAACCCCCAGTAGTCCTTGGGTTTCACCTTTGCCTGACGATCGTTGTCTCTGAGGTGATTATGGCTCCCCGAAACGACGCCTTCATTGCCGATAGGTACCTATTTCTTCACGTGCACTATTTTTCCACCGGTCCGCACGGTAAAGTTGGGTTCGGGCATAATACCATATCCCCTGGGATCCAAAAAACGTAGAAAAGATGGCTTCCACCATGCCATTTGGTTTGCAGAAGACAGTTCAGAACTTCTGTGTGTTCCTCTGCATCAACAACAATCTGGTGGCGAACGAGGGCGCACAGCAGCACGTATCGCTTCCGTGCAGTCTTTGAACGTTCCGACCAATGCGGTATCACTCCAGACCCGACGAAACGTTTTTCTTGGCGTGGACCAAATAGGTTTGCTAGGCCACTGAACCATCCATAATGGCGTTAAACCTGTTGGAACTAGCCCAACGGACTACTGCCCAGTTAGTACCTCGTATCAAAAAGAGTTCGGCGTTGGAATAGAAAAAGTTAGTGCGATCACCTTCGTGCATTGGTATCGACACTGGAAAATAGAGTTAATGAGACGCGGCGCGAGTTGGGTTTCCAAATCCGGGAAGGGTGTTACAAAATGGTTTGCTTAACTTAAAAAAGTTGGTGAGAATCCGAAATCATCAAAGATGTACGATGGAATGCAACCATCAAGAATATTTATTATAGTCACCATATAACTCTCTCCCAGGAGGCTAGTAAGTAGTTCACGAGCTTTCGTTATTCTGGAGAGAGGGGAAGATACACGTCCTTTTGGCTGATCTCAGGTAAAGGATGATATTCACACAGATTAATGACACGGGAAAAGGAGTGTTGAAGTTCGGGGGAGAGCCGGTCGAGGATGGCTGTTGCGTTGGTGAGATTCTTTTATTTTTATTACTTCGTCTTCTGTGCGTTCCTGCTCTATCGCAGCGGGCTACCTAAACTTGAAGACTCTTGTTGGAAAGCGAGGGTAGGTTCGCCGCTTTCTATGCGATAGGTATCAGGAAGTAACCCCTCTGCGCACCATGCTCGGATCTTTTGGAAGAGAGGAATCACAGTGGAGTGCTCGCACGACAGACGGAAAGGATAACACACGGTGTAAACCTACCAGGTGGACATAGTAATTTCACGACGGACGACTTCATAAACACCGCACCTTCGATTGTCGCTACCGTGGGCTATCTCTCCTACTTGTGCTCCCCTCTGAGGTGGATAGACTGAAGAAATAAAAAGGTTAACACACAAACAAACCTGGTCCCAAACAACGCCGTCTGGGGTGCAAGGGCATAGAAGAAAACAAACATTTTGTCGCCTTTTTGGTTGTGTCAGGCTACCCAAAGACTCAGAAAATGAGTAGGTAGAAACTAATTTGCTTATTTTTTCCGAAATAATTACTAAGTTTAGATGTACTGTGACTCAGTATAGCAGGCGACAAAAACGATGGGTGTGGATATGCGTATATTTTGCACAGAAAACGTCATTGCCAAAATAAGAAATGCTGACATATTCCACGAAACATCGGGACTTCCGATGCACCTCTATCGAGACGTTTATGCCTAGAGGTAGAGGGAGTAGGGATTGAGGTTACGGGGAAATCGACAAGCATATGGGGTTCCGGGGACGGATTGCTTATAAGTGTCACCGAGTGTATCTGGAGAGGAACGCCATTTGTCGACGGAGGTGTGGCTGATGACTCTTCCGTGAATGCTGGTTTCAGCCTGTGGACGGGAACTACCTAGCGTCCGCCGTTGCGGTTAATCATTAAGGTATTCGTGTTTGTTGGGATGACGCAATAAAGGCCGACGCATGACGGTTGCAGCGGTCGGTGCTGGTCATCCGCAAGTAGAATGACGTGGGCACTTGATGACAATTTAGCCTGCATATGCACAGCTGTTGATTACTTTCCTGGAAGCATCCGGCTTAGCTTCCTCATATGGTGTGCCAAACAATCTGTATAGCTGCCGTAGACGTGTGGTGCCCATGGTGCAAATAATAAAATTTCACCTTGTGCAACTCAAAACTAGTTCTGCTGCGATAGCGTACCAATCCTCTCTAACTGTGTTCCGCGGTTCTAAAAGTACTAAGAGACAAACACTTTTCGCAGCCAATATCTGTTCAACCGAATGGCTACGGCAGACAGCGATGAAGAGGAGTAAGTGCACCCTTGCACCGTTTACCGTAGGTTCACACGTGACCTAAATATCATCTGCAGAACCGATTGGAAATCTATGAAGTGGTTGTTATGTCGTTGGCTGCTCATTAATCCCGAGTGGGTCATTCATACACGAAGCGATGCCGTTAACTTAGGCAGTCGCACAAATAATAAGCTGGAGAATGCCAGCGGACGGTTAAAAATAACGTCGCACCCTGGAGACTTCTTAGCCGTCGTAGTTGAAAAAATATGGTTCACAGTGAGTGGCTGATGCGAGAGTTTGAAACGCAAACTACTCGTGGAGGCGACAGTCTTCAGGTTGTCACTGTTGGCATGTACGACATAAACATTTTTTTCCCGGATGAGCACGTTCGCAATACATTCTGTCCGAAGACATCTGAACAGGACCTCACGACTCCACTTCGAAACGCTAGCGGAGTGCGGGATAACTGGTTCTACGACAGTCACCTTAGACATCGCCGTTTCATGCGCAAAATGGTGGTAACGCCTTCGCCGTCGATAGCATGCGTGGGACTTGCGAGTTTTATTTTCACTGTCCACTGTGGCTCTCCTGCATACCTGTTCTGGCAATGCTTCGGAAACATTCTTGCCACTGCAGTAGGCCTTCCCGCAGTGTTTATCATCGCTGCGTCCCCACTCATGAGCGGTGGCTAGCGGAGTACAACTTGCCAACTCGACGGTTGGCGGACCTGCGGCTTCGGCCTCTAGCTACAGCCAACTTCAACCGCAACTATTAAGCCCTCCATAAATTACTAGCAAAACTGCACGACTGCAACAGCCGAAAGGCACTGGTCTCTTTTGGCGGCATCATTGCCCTTGCGATGTCCCTCGCTGAGCAACTGAGCGTGCTCGCATTCCAGCGGATATCATGCTCTCACGAAAGTGTGCAACAGTGGTAGCAGCGAATGGCTAGGTATGCTGATCACAACTAGAAGAATACTGCAGACTCGCTCAGGTTTTTTGAGCATCTGTACGTTGCAATTAGCTCACCAGTGTACCTTACGTTAGCGGCTTCACAAGAAGCTTAGTCTTCTTATCAAAAGACGAGTCAATAGCCGACATTGTAACTGTGTTGTCCTCCTTAATTACACTGAAATTTCGAAATAAGCATATCGTAACACGTAAACGGCATCGATTTTCATTGTATTTCACCATTAATTCCCCGAGCTAGTGTAAGATGTAAAGTTTCATCATTTGTTCATCAACCGCTTGTGATATTCCAGAAAATCAATCACAGGGACAGCGCACACTATGTCCAACGTTTACAGATCGAAACACACAAGGTCCGTCTCGTAACAGAGAAAAGTCGCGCGACAACAGGAAACGGGCATAACCAACAACACAGATACCAAGAGATTCACTTCAAAACGTGCTCTTGTTCATACATATACAAGGGGCACCACGGTATGGGAATGGCCCACCAATCAGACGTGGCCTCACGCTCACTGACCGCCGACTCTGGTTAGTCATCCTTCTCAGGGTGTTGCACGGACACGGTCAACTCGCGTGTTCAAGGACCCGAAAGGAAGCGGAAGTGAGTATGTGACAAAACGGAATAGCGGCACACTACGTGCTACTACATGCCAGGCCGTTGAAATATCGCACATTTCTTGCTCACGCCTCCAGGGGAATAAAACAAATTTAGTTTCCGCAACAGGTATAGCGATTTTACAAACTGAAACACTCCGTGGAATTGTAACGTTCTCAGAAACTTAGTGTTTTCGGTTCCAACATTACGGAGATATATGCACGCAGCCAGTGGAAGCATGAGTGAAGCAATGGGCAAGTGTTAAAGGGTGTCTGCACGATCCTGGACTTAGAAACGTTGAAATCGGAGTCAAGAACGGATCCAATAACAAATATCGTGTTACACCCTTGACCACACAAAAGGCTTACTGACAATTTTGACTAAGGAGCATATACCATGGTGAGGTGAATTGTAGTGCACTGAGCACCGTGCGACCAAAAAGTACGGGCTGTACAGGGCAAGATGTGCCCTGGGAAGTGTCTTCGGGAATTATTTCTTCTGAAGATGCCAGCAGTACGGGTTTGACTGTGGGAAAGTTCTTCCGATGATGGTGTTCGATCCCAGTACGAGTGGCTTGCTTTGGCAGCCATGGCTTCCAAATCAGTGCAGTTGCTGGCGGATGTGCTGAGGTTGGCGAAGCGTGGAAGAGTGTCAGCGACAGTTTTTGATGCTCGAGGCGCCACATATTATTCGTAACCTGAGAGATATAATCCAAACGTGTAACTTCCTCTTGGGAATGCCAATCTGATAAAACGTTCGAATAGTAGATTACCGGTTTATTATCTGTGTAACCTCTGAAAGTTCCTGCTTTATACCGAATGACGAATGTGGTAAGTGCTCAGATAGATGGCCGATAAATCTCCACTAAACATGCTATAGCGGGATTCCGCGGGTGGTAAACGTTCGGTGAAGAAAGCTGAATGTTGCCATTGCTTTATAACGAACAGTGGTGACACGGCTTAAACAGCTGTATCGGAATCGAATGACACACAGCATCTCGTATTAAATAAAAGGTAGAAAGAACGGTGGAACTGAATGCCGATTGCGACAAGAGCTACGCAACAGTCGTAAACAACCAGTGGAATGTTCACTGGTGTACCATATTGGGAGTTGAAGACTGCTGTCCATAAGCTTAAACGGGCTCGAGCGCACTACGGCAACTTCGGTCGTGAGTTGCTAGCTGAAGTACGCCTGTGAGAAGCACGCCTAGGTGAGCGTGATCAATGGACAGACGTAAATCGATATACGTAAATGCACGCCGTCCACATAACTAAAAATTGTACAAAACGCTGCTTATGCGATTAAAGCAACAAAACAAACATAATGAGAGAAAAAATTTCAAGTTTGTGAAGAAGCGTTTGTTTCACATACCCATGGAATAACAGTCCTGAAAATCTCACAAATTCAGTAGAACTGTTGAGTAGTTACACTAATTCTGCATTTCACAAGGTGATCGCTGACTGATAGTCAAGGTCAGGCAGAAGCAGGTGGTTTGTGGATGAGGGGAATGAACAGTCGAAGAATTTCTTCTTCATGTAATGTTAATATTTCCGGAAAGATATGTAGAACATTCTTCTGGTATGATAGGAGACTGGGAAGCACGTAATTTTGTGGAGAAATAGGCGGGCCTCTGGAATGGACTTCGTTATTTGCTCAAAATCGACGGAATTTCGCACGTCTGAACGGAAATGACGAAGTGTTCCTCTGGAGCTAGGTGTGTTTGTGGCATTGGGAATGGAAATAAAATTCTTGCGGTTAATTTCTTTACGTATTGAAGCGTTGTTGTACTGTTCCTACATTACAGACCACTTATACGTTCAATGTCAAGACCGGCCGCTATAATCCTAGAGAAATTCGTCATTCAGTCATCATCATAATGACTGGCCATTAGCCTGACCAGGAGGTACTGTTACACAGGTAGACGCTCACCCCAACATTGGCGTGGTGTGTCACAGAATTATAAGCGTCGTCGAAAGGGTCGTGGGGTAATAATAATACTAATGAAAGACGGCTAGGCGGAGGAGCTAGAGCTGGTATGGTTGCGAATGCGCCATTGACTGCAGCACACCAGCATCTCGGATAGCGTTTCTAATCATCGAGTTAAGTGATCGCGAGGACCTCTGCCAGGCAGACGATATCTACTCAATGTGTTCAATGGAGCAGTCACTGTCTTCATATTTCGTGACCACGTTGTTGCCTGACCACCATACGGTTCTACCTAACCGTTGGTGGTGTATAATGCCGGGCACGGCAAACGCTCAGCTGGCGTGTGGAGTACGTGACCCAACCATCGGAGGCTGTGCAACGTGATTAGTTGACCAATGGACTACGCGTTCTGAACGTTGCGAAATACGCGTCGGTAAACAGCCATCTTACTCACGCGATCAGTCCACTTATTGTCGGCTAATTGGTGGAGACACTGAAGGCCAAACAAAGCAAGTCTGTTTATATCCTCGTTGCGAATAGGCCACGTTTCCGAACCGTAGGGTACCAGCAATGTTACAAGCTGACGAGATACAACTACCCAAGTATGCAAAAACTGTACTCAGTTTCAAATGGATTGTCTGCAATGAAGAAGGTAGGGATGGGAATGCCCTCGTCTGAAAGAAGCACTTTGCAATTCGACGGTACGAAGCAAATTCCGGCAGCATGGTCACTCATCCTGTTTGGTATGGTCTCCATGTTTTCGGCAGAGGAGTAAGTAAAACAACGTTATCCGCACACTCTGTGTCGGTCAACCTAGCGCCCGGAAGAAGCTCAGCACCAAGCTCACTGGATTCCTCAAGCGCACCATCCAGAATGTCGTCCATGACAGAACTGAACATCAGATATCTCTCAAAAGCCTGATGTAGCTTCGAGTACATCCGCTGCGCGCAGCAGTGTTCAGATTCAGACATTATTGTCTTATTCACTGCGCCCTCGGGCTAGGCAAGCCCCTCACTGCCAAGTGAGTCGGACTCTTGAGTCATTGGCTCCGGGTAGGGTCCCCCAAGAAAACCCTATATCCTGTTGTCTCGCAGGTCAGACTTTTGAGTCAGAGGCTCGGGGTGGGGTCCCTCAAGT
>QNGE01001593.1:115311-140849 GCA_008508345.1 Paragonimus westermani
TCAGTGGGTGGTTCCAAGCCTACCGACCAGGGCACTACACTGCAAGTTTGTGGCGGCAACGCGGTAGATGCAGGAGGCCAGTTAAATTGACCCTCAAAGTGTTCCACCCACCGCCCTAACCTTCTGAACTTATTATAGATGTATGTGCCATCTGTCTCGCTGATAGCTTCACTGACAGACGGTCACCTGGGACCAGTGGCACGGATAGGCTTAAACAGTTTGCCAGTGTTTTCTGAAGCAAAAGCCGTCCCCATTTCCTTAAATTTCCCCAATAACCAAGCCTCACGATCAGCATGTAGGCTACGTTTCAGTTTCCTACGGACATCTCTTCTACACTTGTTATATGACCTTCCAGTTGCGTTGCTTAACGGATGTTCGTGCTACTCTCGTTCTTGGTCACTTAGATGTGCTGTCGTAGTAGTATGTGCACCACCTGTGTTACCGTATTCCATAAAATAGGCCATATATCCCATTTGTGAACTAACCGAGAATGGACTGAATTTTTGCAAAGTTTTTAGGTAGTGTCCTTCAAATCACTGCCGATATTCACACTCCATTGAGTATGAGACATACAGCACAGCTAAGTCGCAAATGAGTTAGTAGCCACAACTGTCTGCTGTTGCTGTAGTGGGATGTGTAGTCGAAGTTCACCAAGTGCGCATACCTGATGGGTGACAGGAACCAGGAAACCGGTTGTGTGCTACCGGCGAACTTTGGCCACTAAACACACTGCTTATGCCACCATGCTTTAAAAGTACCATGCTCTTGATAGTAGACACCAGTAGTCACCGGTGTTTTGTCCGAAAGTTTCGACAGTATTCATTTTCCGTGTCGTTATATCTCTTGGTACTCATTAGAAGATTGGTTGGAATTGGTAACAACTTTGTTTTGTGAATGTTGAAGTTGCTGTTTCGTTGCCGTAACAGTTCTCTAACCTGTGTGCAATTTCTAGCTGTTGGTGTTAACTTGCGGAAATCTAACGCGATGCGCTGCCAAGATTTGATAGACTTGTCTACCAAGCTGATGACTAGTTGTTCAAAAGAGCAGGTTGATCTCACGTAAGCTCGTTCTGTTCTAATCTGGATAACTGTCCCAGGTGTGAGCTGGAGGGCATCGTTCAGCGACTGTCCGAAAAGTATTCCAAAGAGGAATGTGTTGCTCGGGCACTACATTTGAAGAAACTCATGCGCTCATGGACTAAAGGTGAGCGTCAGATTAATCTATTTCACCTGTAATGTTTCCGTTACTATTGAGTTCATTCTTTAAAAATTCTCATATGTCCAAATTTAGGTCTCGTAAAAATCCATACATCCGGTGAACTTGTTCAGTAAATGCAACACACATTGCGTGTACATTTGATTTTCGTGCCACAGTCCATTTGGCTGTATCTGCAACCTGTCGAGTTATGTTGGTATACAGGCCTCTTGTGATATGGTTACAGTTGCACCGATAATCCATGTATTGGAGCCCACTTGTGTATGATCAGATTAGTGTTCCGACGTGCCACTGTTGTGCCTAGCGTATTTATACCACTTCACAGTTTGCCTATTTTGTTTCGTCGTGAGCATTCTAATTCATTATATGTAACCTGCTTAAGTCTGGAATCCTGTCAGTCACATAAGTTACAAATAACATTCTTGTTTTTGTGTCAGGAGGTTTCATATGGTTTACTTATTATCTATACTGTTGCGACGGTGTTGATTTCGAAGTAGTCGTTTTGCAGGTATTCTTTTTCTTTTTTTTTCGGATGAAAACAGCGTCGTTATCTATTCTAATTTGAGCTAGTGTGCTTGCTTGCCAGTGTTCCACCGATTGTTCCTTCCATCAGTGCCATTTTATATGTGCCTGACTGAGCACATCAATCTCTGTTGCTTTCCTGTGATGAGTAGGTGAAACTTGTTTGGGTTACTTCTCACTATATCCACTGGCACCAGCTTATTAGTAGGCCGCCGCTTATGACTGTGAAAGAGCTCCAGTTCGGAAATGACAGAGGAAGCAAAATAGCTGTACCCTTAAAACTTTTAGACAAAATCAATTTCGACGTGCCCATACATTTCAAGCAAACTACGAATCCACAGATTAGAGTTCGGTACTTTTCTTGCAGCTGTCACTGTAATGGATCGTCAGTTATGTATACTTCACAAACAACTCAGTCAAACAATGCCGTTTACAACCCTCCCAAAAACTGTCCAGCCAGAGGCTCGTAGGCCAAAACATATTCAACAGACGAACCTGGTCTACAGCCCTCAATTTGTTTGTGACCGCACCCACTCTTCCATTTTAAATCATCGGTAGACTGCTTCGCACTTTCCACCAATGTGTTGGAGGCCCGCTTAAAGTTGTACAACTTGGTAAGCAGTAAATTGACGTTCCTAGTCCATGGTGCATGTCCTATCTATCTATCCACGTGAGGTAATAGATAGCTGACCACTACTCACACACAGAAGTAGATGAGCAATCATATATTGTCATTCGGTTGTGTCTAATGTCAATGACACAGTATAAACGCTTGAAAGTTTGGTCGGAATTCAAACCCCGGCCGTAGCAAAGACATGTATCACTGGCTAGAGATACCCTTTGTAATGGAAGTGTTACAGCCAACATCAACTAGCAGTACCTTAGTGAACGAGTGGGCTAGCTCAACGTCACCAGGCTGCTTATTGAAAAATGGGCCTCCAAGTAAGGGCCAACTGCGAAATAAACGGGGCTTTCCTGGCGAACAAGCAGTCACTGACAATGAGAGGTAGTATTACCGGTGTGGTAAATTCACGGTTGACAGCCGGGTCGCCTATAAAATGCTACATAAGCTATGACGGTACTGCGACATAGCGTATGTTGCCCCGCCACAAAAGAGTTCCACTTGTCCCAAGCGCCGAGAAAAACGTACGAACCAATTTGGTTAAGACTGGCTCCCACTTGTTTGAACGGCAGGACTCCATTCAAAGGGCGTATGAATCAATTTGGTCACCGGCCCTCGGCAACAGGAAACGAGGCGTGCGCCTCAGTAGCTCTGTCGGTTCTGTACTTCCTAGCTGGACGGATCTACTATATCAGATCCACCTTCGTTTGTGTATCCTCGAACTGCTGCGCTGGTTTTGTAGCAACCTCTTGTAGGGTGCATTGGACATTGCGGATGAATGGACTTCATCCGAAGGGCACATAAACCGAACCACTACTAGTCACTAGCCTCCAGTAGACTGCAAGCTCAGCACTTCACCTCACTGCATTATAGGTTAGATTTCTCTTGAACCAAAGGCTCCGGGTGGGACCTTTCAAACCATTCCCTTTCTACGGTCTGAACAACCGAGAAGTTTTCTGCCCTCGCAAGCGTAAAGTTGCAAACGCACATTTATCATTAATTTTGTGTTGTCTTCCTGTCGCGAATTTTTGGCCGAGTTGTGTGCAGCCAGGTTCGCTGCCTTTTCACATTTTACCGAAGCAAACTAATATGTCTTGTTTTCCCCTTCTTTTTTCAAACAGCTCTACTTGGTGATCACTCATTCCTGTTTCTGCATACCCTAAAAACTTGCCTCATTTACCGCCGGCAGCCGAAGTCACAGTCAGCATGACAGTGTATCAGACTTCAAGGTGCTCTCTTTGTCTCATAGTCACAAACCCCTACTTGCCCCCCGAACACTGTTCAAGCTCTTCACCTTCAGTGTTCGAACACTTGTGTAAATTGACTACCAGGCAGCTCTTGCACGTGCTTTGGAGACCCTCGCTGTCAATACGTGTTGTCTTGGTAAAACACGGCTTCAAGATTCTAGCTCAACGCTACATCTATTTCCTTCATCTGCTTCACCATGCAGTTACAATGTGCGTTTGTCTGAAGACGGTGGCTCACGCCACTGACCAACTTGGTGTTGGAATTGTCCTAGGCGCATACACAGAGAAGGCACTGCTTGAATCTCTACTTTCAACAACCGCCACGGCGTCCATCACAAACACCTTTTGTTGTCGCAAAATCTGTTCACATAGACTGTAGTCTAGAATACGTTCATAGATGGTTTTTACTACCAGTCCACAAAACTTCTAAACACCGTGCAGCGCACGGACATTGTGGTACAGGCTGGGAACTAAACGTTCAAGTGGGTAGGTTGGACGATGGCGATCGAGACTCAGGTAGTTCGCACTCCTACGGTACTTGTCAAAGAAATAACGGTGAACTTTTGTTTGCAACTTTGTGCTGACAACAGTGCTTTTGGCGAGAGGTCAATCTCCAGCCTTTAACGTACCAAAAAGATGGAGGACAGTTAACTAAATTTGCCTGAGTCACAAAATTTCAGTAATTGTTATGGACTTCCGAGAAACTTGAGGAACGGCCACCATTGGCATCAGTTTTGGAGATCTATTTGTTCAATTTCTTGGTTACTTCAAGAGTCGGAGGGCTGGGTTTGTTAAGATATTTTGCTAAATAATGAGTAACAGAAAAACATCAGATGTGTGCAGTTAAGTGTTTTCACCGAGATTGGGTGGAATATGTGGAAGTACACTCAGCGAGACCCGAAAAAAGAGGCTAGGTTGTGTCGTGAGACTTTTACTAAAAAGTGTTCGCATATTGTGAACTTACGGGAAGTGATGACGACTTTTTTTATGGGGAACGCCAGTGCAACGAGATGTATGTCCTAAGGGTTTGCAAACAGTCCTACAACGAACCAGAGGAAACAACTTGTAAACAATGTATCTAGTGGAAGCACAGGCCTTGAAAAATCGATTAACCAAGGGGTGTACAACGGAGAGAAGATTTAAGCTTCGAACATAAAACGAAAACCTCCAGACTTTGGTGAAAATATTAGTAACATGAAACGGCCATATATTGTTACTCATCAGAAGGGAGTGAACGTAATGGTCCACTATTTGGATATGAAGATAGAGGTGTGTTTGAAAGTTCCTCATATTGATTCGCATTCGTAGGGGAAAACGGCACATTTGAGGGATAAACTGTGGGACTATGACCAACTTGGTAGTTCGGACAAACTGCCCGTCAATGTGGGGGAAGAAAACCTGGTTGGCTGTCTGATGGCCAACACCACATCGCATGCACTTTTAATTGCAATTGTGTGGTCATGAACTGGGATGGGATTCAGGTTGAAAATACGAGGGGGGAGGGAGAGGAATTCATTCGGCAGGACACCAGAGTCAGTATTGATTACCGTGAGTAAAAGCTTCCTGAATGGTCTGTATTTGTTTATATCATGCCACTGGGTCGTTTGACGGTGTTTGACGTAGTGCACAGTTCCAACTGTTAACGATGAGGCTCACTCATAAGTTATCAATCCCTTTGCAATACTTATCCGAACACCAGTCATGTTTTGTACTCACTTGTAGCAGAAGCGCGATATTACCTGCTTTGTGTTCGACAGATTGAAGCATTAGCACTGGCTTCACTTTTAAACTGTTCGTTATTCATGTTCGGAATAAATTGGCCGCAGTTCCTGAATCCATCAGTTTTGGCGGCTTGGTTATTAGGCAAGCACCACGGAACAATAGTTTTACTTTCACGGAAATGTTCACTGGTGCAAGCAACGGCTGGAAGATTTATGTGATTACACTTTGGGATCTTGTAATTTGCCAGAGCCATGCACACGCAAGTGTCTCTTATGTGCACGGTTTCTTTGGGTGATGTAAGTAGTGGCATACGTTCACAGTACACGTTCCTTTCTCATTGTACGTGTTCGTCTTTTTGCTTCATCCAAATTTTCTCTTCCCGTTTTTTTTACTTTTCGCTCTGGAGCTTCTCTACCTTGCCCTGGAAACCACAGCCAAAACAAAACTAGTTTGCATCCTTCAGTGGAACATAGATGTTGAGTGAACAGGGTACTTTGGCAAAAGAGAGGTGTGAAGTGTTAGCAAAATCCCTTTGGTAGCACATGCTTCACAAGGCAACAGGCGCATGTTTGACCACGGTTAGACTTGTGTTTCAACCATTGTTTTTTTTTTCAAGATTGACGGCATATGATCATCATTTGCCTTATTAATATCATTTTTTTCATAGGCATCACCATGTCCAAAGATTTATGTTTATCGGTGGGATTGAGCGATCTTCGTAGTACGAACTCCAAGGGTCGTTGGTGGCTTGTCGGTTCAGCTACCCAACAATCTGCTTCTGTTGGTCCCTCGACAACACCCCCAAAGGCTCAAGATGTTCCTTCACCGAACCCGGTGCGACTCGCACCCGAAGTAAGTTACGCATTCAGATGAACTGCGTTCACTCTTCAAAGTCTGAATTTATTCTCCAGAGCAAGCTCTTCAACATGTTTGATGGTAAACATATCTGCTAAGTCGAAACAACGATAAGGAACCTGTATTTTTCGCGTTTTTCAAATCACAAAACGGTTTTAATGTTGTGTCTGGAAAGTTGCGAACACATGATAAATTTACCACAGAATTAGCAATGTGCGTAACAAAATACACCAAGGTGATCACAAACAGTTATTCGCATATACTGGTTATCCTGATCACTATTCAATTGATAGCTTTGCATTTTAACGTTTGCTCCGATATCCGACGTCTGTCCGTCGTTTTTAATGTGCATACTGAATGGTCATCTTGCTTCTGTCCCGCGTGAACCAGAGGAGTGTACACATTCAGGAAACTTACCGTTCTCTGGAGTTGCGAATTGTCCGTTACAATGGTAGAACTATAATACTTTGTAACATTATTAGATAGACACATTCACTATCACAGACTAGGCACGGAGTAGTCTACGTCTTTAGTATATCACTCCCATTTATAAGGTACTGTTTGGTCCCAACGTGTCGTTACAAAGTTGTTTGATTCCAATTCCATGTTTATTGTTGAAAGTGAACAGTTAAAGCTTGATGATCGGTCCACTTATCTGGATGGTGCCATATCCTCAGCCCGTAATATTGCTGACAAAGTATCTGTGAGAATAGAAAAGGCAAGTAGTGCATTCGGAAATCCTTCTTACTTGTGACATTACAGGAGCGTCCGGTTTTCGAGTAAAAATATCTCCGCAGCTTGTGCTTGCGTGTGTTCTTTCGTTCTGCACAAGCAGTTGACCCGGCTCATCGCTTCGTAAGATTCACCCAGTCTCTCGATATTAAATCACTTCTGTCTCCACTCACATCAAGTTGGCTGAAGTAATGATGAATAACATCGCTGGTTTGCATGCATTGGTACCATCCCCAATTTTGCGACTGGTAACTGGGTTAATAAAGCCATCTACTCTGCACTGGTTCGGTGGCGTTTTCCTCATGCTGACAGATCGTTTGCTGCATTTCACGCTGTTGAACTCGGCCGCCGACACTTTCAGAAATTTGCGAGGTTGTCGGTTGGTAAATTCATCGTGGGCTGTGACAGTACTGGCTGCTGCGCTCTGCAAGCCTCGACGGTGCCGTCTAACAGGTAGAGGGCAGCGCTACCTTCTACACTGGTGTTAAATGCACCCTTTTCATCGGTGCATTTGTGTCCGCAAGGCCGTTTATTTGCTTATTTTTCTTGCATACCTGCGTGTTAGTTTTTAAATTTATCTTGTGTATCACCGTCACTGTAACGGTACCGAAAGTTGTAGCACCCCTGGGTTCGATTCAGGTTTGAAAATGCGTGTGCATATAGATGTGCTCAGTTTGCCACAGTGCATCTCTCTTATCTGAATGCACCTCAGTTGGCTTATTACAATACAGCCTTCATCCGTGACGTGGCGGGTAATTGCGAGTGATAACAATTCACGGAATAATACGGTGATGCATTGACAAGCGAAGAAAACTTTTGGGGTGCGCGGAGTCTTGTAGCACAAGCACGAATACTTTTGTTTCGTGACTGTACCCACCACAGTTATGGACCAAGGGTATTCAATATGGACTATGGCGAGCACACCGAGACCACCCTCATTGGGGGAAATGGTTAAACCAAAACTCTCTTACCCGGACCCATGAGCATTCAATTATGGTGCATGTGAAAATAAAACACTACATTATAAACAAGTGGTCAGCACTTTCCTACAAGCCTGACCCAAGAGAGATTTGAAAAGAAGGCGATTTTATGTAGCAGTCGGCGTTTAACTAATATCGGGATCGCGTTTAACTCCTGTTGATGCGGTGTTTCTGCTACACACTACTGGTGTTTCATTGTCACCGGGCTTCTAAAACAGACTCCGTGTGAATGTCCTCGAAGCGGATTGATGAGGTTTCATAGATACATGTTGGGACTGCTCACGTGGCTGCGCTTAATCTTTCACATAAGGGTTATTGTTGCAGAAGACCTTGATTTTACGATTTTGTATTTCTGCCGACACGCACACAACGCTCCAAATGGATGCGCTTGTGTACCACTTCCAATAGCTTATCATGAGTAAGACACATAAGCGCATACCATTCTTGCAATAGTCTCTTGTAATTTTCTAGTTGAGGCCTCATCATGACCATATATCTGACATTAGTTTGATTTTAACTCTCCTAACACAGCTTGGTAGATTTGTGTTACTGTTCCGTGGGACGCATTCATTACTTACGTGTTGTGCTTTCTCAAGTTTGTAAAGCAAAGATTATTGGGTTTCGCCTACTTACCTGTGTTAAGGCTTCGGATGGGCATGCAGCTGTGGTCAACGTTTCAACAGCATAGGCGAAACTGGTCTGCTCGTATTGTGCAAGGTGCTGCAATACTTTTGGTCTATAATGTGCTATAATAGCATGTAGCCTTGACGAATTAGAACTGTGATTAACTCGTAAGTAGTTTGGGAGTGCAGTACGTAGGTCCTTCTTGATCTTCGTCTGTTTACACAGAGCCTGTAAACCACAATGTCCAGATTTCATATTATTGATGGTTTCTATCTTTAAAAAGTGTCTGGTCTGGATTTCCGATGAGGTTTCATGACTTGTTCGGGCTCAGTGACGTAAATCTTTCCGCAAGCATAACTAATGAAGCGAGGCAGTAAAGGTCCCACGGTATCTGTGTTACCTCCACCCAAACTCGGTCATCTATTTCCAGACTTTACCATTTTGATACTTAGTCATGGGTTTTTTTACTTGGTCCCATTCCCCTTTCACCTTCTCTCTTCCCATTGGTGTTATTCTTTTTTATCAGTCCTGTTGCGATTAAGCACCAGCATTATCGAAGACCGTTTTGTTGTCGTTGATTAAAAGCCACGAACTGTTCACATACGACTGTCGTGTCTGGTCTTCATCGACTTCGCAACAGCTCTGACGAACGTTCACTATGAACGTCCCCAGGCTAGGGTGACGTGACGCACGCACTCTGTTTCTGGGACTGTTCGGAGCTAATTGGGTTCAATGGAGTGACGAGTGAATTTTTTGTGAACCGCTATAGTGGGTCTGACTTTCTCTGGATCCAATGAGGTGATGTAATATAGGGCTAGAGGGTACCTTGGACACAACAGACACTGAACTGACGCCTCTTTGATTGCCCCATAGACCTATGTCCACCTTTTTGAAGACGTCAGTTGATAAACACTAATCACGTAGTAGCTTGTCAGATTCTCAAATCTTGGAAGAGGATAGAGGAGGTCTATTCTAGTAACTTGAGCTTTGAGGCTACTTTTGCTTCCCTCTGGAACTCAATAACTGACCATTCGGGTCTCATCATCCACATGATTTATTTGAGGCCAACTGAACTGACCTTCAAAATATTCAACCCACTTGTCAAGGATTTCGGCCCGGTCGTGGTGTGTTGATTACATTTTAACCTTGCGACGGACCTTGGAGCATCGGCACTCTTATAAGCAGCGGGTGGTGGTATTTTCGGACTTGGAAGCTGCCATCGATTCGGTTGCTCATACCGTTCTCTCTGAATTCCTTATTCGCAAGGGAGTACCAAGAAAGTATGCGAGCCTGTTGGGATCACTGTATGCACATTCTGAAAGCAGGATGAGAGTTCATGAACAACTGTCTCGCGCGTCCGTTACTTCCAGTGGTGTTGGTCAGGAGTGTCCGATCGCGCCCTCCGTGTTCAGTTTTGTAATGGATGACATTCTGGATGATGCGCTTGAGGAATCCAGTGAGCTTGGTGCTGAGCTTCTTCCGGGCACTGGGTTGACCGACATGGTGTGTGCGGATAACAACGTGGTCACGAAATATGAAGACAGTGACTGCTCCATTGAACACATTGGGTAGATATCGCCTGCCTGGCAGAGGTCCTCGTGCTCACTCAACTCGATGATTAGAAACGATATTCGAGATGTTGGTGTGCCGCAGTCAATGACGTATTTGCATCCATACCATCTCTAGCTCCTCCACCTTGCCATCTTTCATTAGTATTATTATTACCCCACGACCTTTTCAACGACGCTTATAATTCTGGGACACACCACTTCACTGTTGGGAGGAGCGTCTACATGTGTAACAGTACTTTCTGTTGAGGCTCATAGCTGTTTTGATAATGTTGGTCGTATAGTGGAGTTCTCGTACAGTTACTGTTTTATTCTCGTTTGCCACTTTAGTGTTTATCCGTAAGGTGTGGCACCCTTTACGTAGATTGTTTCGATCTAAGTCTAAGACGCTACCAATTAATTTCCATCCTTGTGTTTTAATTTTTTTCCTTCGCCTTCTCACGGTAGTTAAACACCAATGTTATCTGCTGGTGCTATGGATTGTGTACACCCTCTGAATCGGTTGGCAACACGTAGTCGACTGGCCGCGTCGTCTTTCAGAGTACGCGCAATGGATTGATATCGATTGAACAAATAGTTCCAGCTTGTTCAAAATGACCGTGGTAAATCAGTTTGCTTAGGTAGCAAAAATTGAAGACAGCGGTGAGAACAGTGATCCAATACGGTATTCAACGAACGAGATAAATATAACCAACCTCGTTTGTGATTCCTCGTACAAATCCTAACTGTACGAAACCAGTGTGTCTAACAATGCGTGCAACAGTGTAACCAACACAACCATACAAGTTAGCGAGATCGCGTTAAATCAACTGTGGACGGTGGACACACAGTGTATTTAGGTGAAAGATTATTATTAAGGCGAAGCATTATAGGACCTCTGATCAAGTTCCAAATTATTTTACGGTTACCAGGTGACCCCAATATTAGGCTCAGTTTCATTGGTCTTATGCCCAGCTGAACGACGGTTAATCTTTCCCATATTTAATCAGTAAAATCTGTACAAAACTCACTCTGCAGGTGCGCTAGCATTTAGGTCTTAATTGGATAGGGGTCGTTATCAGCGGGCTCACATGAGACAGTAACCTGGCAATTGCTGTAAACACCGATTTTTATAACTTTATTGCTTAAAAGGAACTAAGAGAAAGGCAGCAAGTGAGATCTGCTGTCAATCCTACAAGACGCGATGCTGTGAATATTTCGAGAGAGTGATGCAAGAGGTTATATACCTTCTGGTGTGTTGGAGCGTTTGATGGCTCAGTTTAATTGAGCGGTCTTCATGTTGCCAACCCGTGTTATTTAATAAAGTGCAACTCTGATAAAAATCGATAAACATTTGTGCGGTTCGGCCGTAACAAACGGTGGGAGTGTTATCGTTTTCTTTTGTAGATCGAACAAGCAGCAAATGTATTGGGACTCAGAACCCAGACCAGACGCCAGTTGTTTAACATTCTGGTGTCGACATCAGGTGGTCCGGACGCTACTGCTTCGGCACTTCTACGTGCCTGTCCCAGCGGTAATGTTTCTCGTGAGCGTGAAGTTATACAAATTGTGACTCACTGTCTGATGTCTGAAGAACCTTTTAATCGCTTCTACCCTCGTGTTCTCGGTGGCTTCCTCAACACTCATAGACGCTTTCTGGTGAGTTTGGTTGTTGTGGATTTGGTGTGTTTGTTCTATCTTAATTTTGCCATATTTTTGTTTCCGATAATCCACAATGTTGCTCTTGTAGATGGATTTTCGTAATCAATTGTTTGCATCAATAATTTGGTTTGAGATCTTATTATGTTCGAACCTACAATCCGGCCTTCTTTCAGATGTGTACCGTTCATGGGTGCCTTAGAACTTTCGAATGTTGATGTGGACTTTCTTAAATGCATTTTACACTTTTCGAATGGTTGGTTTAACTTCGTAAGCTAAATGATGGTTTCTGCACATGAGCTGGTTCAAGGTTGTTTAAATTTTCGCATATGTGATTTGCCATAACCTCATTTCCCTGATAGCTTCTTACACTTTGATGATCTGGCGGTACTGTGCTCTCAAAATGCAGACCGGCTTGCACGCCGGCAAATGATAACAAAGCTTGTAAATGCTTCTCAAGTTTCCGTGTATCCCACTGTCCGTACGCCGTCGTCCTATCTTATCGCCACACAACAACCACATCGAAAACCCATCTGTCCGAGTCCCCCATACGGGGACCATAAGCAGGTCACCTTCACTATGCCGTGGGTTCCAGGCATTAATTTTGTGATCGTGATTAGCTATCCACTAATAGTAATTCTTTAGTTATCTTGCTTTTAACGCAATATTTTAGCTGAGATATTCTCTTACGGGGTCTATTTTACGTAGTCAAAGTACGTGGATATCACGTTGGGGAAGCAAACTTCGGCACCTGAAACCGCAGTTGAGTTCATACGTGTATCTCTAGTTCAAAAGATACAGGATGCCGTGAGCTCGAATTCCTTAGGAGATTGTGCCAGGATCACTGGCGAAAATGAATATGAGGGCTGAATTGTGTTAAATCTAGAGGATGCAAGAGCGACCGTCGGTCTTTTGCCCTGACGAGAAGTAGACGGCGTACTAGCGGTTTTGAAACTTTGACCTCCTTTTGATGAAATACAGACAGCCGCGGACTTTTGAGAATCATAGAAAAGATTGTGTCAAGCATCGCGAATGTTCAGAACTCAACAATCACCTGTTGTTAGTGGACTGCGAATTCCGTGCGGCGCATTACTGCTTCATTTCAGGTTTATTAGTGAAGGTTCCGGATGCTCCGTTCCAAAATCACCCACACAACCAGTGAAAAAAATACCTTGATTTTCGTCACACCCCTATGCGGTATTTGACTGAGGTAGCAGCTGGCCGATCCACTCTCTCAACATACGCTATTGCACCAAACTGTCCATTTCGTTCAAAACAAGTCTTTGATTATTCCATATCCTCTTTCTACCAGCGTGGATTCACTGCAGTCGTTGCACTTGATAACAGCACCGTTCGGTGTGATATACATGACGCTTCGAACCCATAGGCCAACGCTCGGACAGCTATGCAAATCTGATAACGAGTGGCTTAAGCCCTTACATTGGAACCCTTCACCCCTAACTTTCGTACTTTGGCTAGGGCCGGTGCCCTTTATTAATACCGCTTAGAAACATCATGCCTCGTCTGCCATTTCTGTCCCATGCAAGTGGCTCGTTCGGAAATTCCAGTGTCAATATTTGATGAAACTGGTGTTGAGTGTGTACACACAATCTGGATTGTTTGGCAGTCATACGCTTGGCTTCACACCTAAAGTAGTACGGTGGCAGACAAAAAAAAACAACAGAAAATGCTGTCCTTATTAGGATGATTTATTTGTCTTTATGACTCTAGTACGTACATCTTTGAGCACAATTTACATCAGCATCCAACCGAACACTTGTCAACGTCTTTGGGACGAACGGAGACATGTTATCGTTATTGGTAAAAATGCATCTGATTCTTACCGTCTAGCTGCTATCCAGTCTTGAGAGACTACTTCAAAAAGGAAAGATCGGTACTCACTTTTCAAGCAACTCAACCAAAGAACGGTTGCATCAACGCTATTTCATTCGACTGCCTGTCACGTCCTCAGAGCTTAGGAGGTACGAACTACACAATCTAGAGACGTATAAACCTATAGTTCCTAGCTTGCTAATGGCTGCTTGCGTTTTCCCTTATCAGTGAGCCTAGAACTTGAGAAGGAATGCATATCATAGCAAACAGTGCATGGCATTATTCTTTAAATCATGTATTCTGGACTTGATTGCATACTGTTTGCTAATGAACGAGCCTTTTGCTAGATCTGAACCGGTGTTTGCTGAATCTAAACGGTAAACATCTGCTGCACTTTTGCACAGACCATCTGCGATATTCGGTTAGCACCTACCTTGTTCACGAGCAGCTGGAGACGGTTGGTCGATTGCCACGAGGTGTTTCGCCGGCCCTCGTTTGGGGGGTCTGGAGTGTGTTACAGTCGCAGTGTATCCGAAACTTAGATTAACTAGTAGTAACAACGCGGACTCCCAAGCACGCGGTTACAGTTTCGAACCTCTGTTACCAAGACTGCTCAAGTTTGGGCAACCCAGCGACATCTATTTCGCGCACTGACAGTTTGGCTGCATTGTATCAAACAGTCGGCGGTATAAAATTGTACTTGACTAGCGGCTGCCTACTCTCGTACAGGGCGTGGCAGATAAATCAACGGCCGATGGGTTTCTTGTTAAGAGCTGCGTCGACATGGTATGGTGCTTGTCGTCTCCTTTGAAGACTTCCAAGAAGCTTGCTGGGAGAATTCCATACAAACCGTCTTGGATAAATGCCTGTCTCGTGAACTATGCAATTTTTCTTGAGACTGGCGTCCCAAACACCATACCACACCATACAGACTAATATTTCAGAATTTTTACAATTTTTGCTGTCATATGTAAGCAGGACTAACCATTCTGAAGTTGATTCTACAATCACTGTTTTTTTTATACAAAACATCACCTAGTTGTCTGCTTCCAATGCATCTGTTGTCACCAAGGTGATCAAAAAAGAGGAAATGGGTGTTGTTGTTTGGAAAGAGAAGGTTTAAAAGCAGGTTATGCTTCTGAATGACAGTTTTGAGCCCTGTGAAAGCAAAAGGCCATTGAGCACCCTCTGATAGACTAATACCGCCGGTTACTCCAGGAACATAACTTGAAACAATCTGTCATCACGGAAGAAGAAACGCAGTCGATATGATCGCATAATATTCTCACGCATTTGATCACTGATGAAATAATGCTATGGTTATTTGCCCTCCTGGAATCCTTCAGTATAGTACATTGCAGTGAAAGTTGTTTGTTGAAGGTTTACCACGTTTAGCACGAGATTTGTTCCCTGACGATCGCACTCTGGTTTTACAGTTTTACTCCATCCTTTTGCTTTACAGATGATGATTAAATGTGCCATATGGGATGTTCTCAAGAAAACGGACCTATCTATCAACGCGAAGGCCCACGCCGGTCGAGCTGTAGGCATATTGGCTTCTGTTTACGACTTACCACTCACCGTACTCAAGGTGTGTCGTTTAGTGAAAATCATAGGTGGTTACATTTTTAAGGGGTACCTAAACGTCTATATATGTCAATCTCCACCCCTTCTCATTGGTGACGTGTTTATCTGTCCGATAAAGATTATGCATCACTAAATGAACACCGTCACAGTTTGTCTTAGAAAGGTTGAGGTATAGCGGACAGTGCTAGTCTTCACTTGCACTCACTGTGAAAGTAGCAATTCACAAGTCCCGTCCTTGTTTGCACTCATTAGACAGAAGTAGCAGGACGGTGATTCAAACCGATAGGCGTTTATATATGCTAAGCTGTCGATTGTATGAGCATTCTTTCTGCGCATCTGACCGTCGTAACGTTGAGCACAGGGAAGTGGTAATGCAAGGAGAATTTAAACCAAATCATCTACAGTGGTGGTACGTTAACACACAATAATAAAGCTGTTTGTTTTGAACGGAAACTCAAGGTTACATCACTCAATTCACTGGCTCGCACATTGTGTATTTCCCCAACGCCTCATTTGATGGATACAGAGTTCAGGTAGACTTAGGAAGGAGCTCACTGAAAAGTCCATATGGGCGCGAAACCCACTGTCAAATGTTCATCGGTGTCACTGTCCTTCTGTAGGGCTTCATACACAACAACCTCGGAACACTTTGACGGTTATTTTGGGGCTCCTGTGTTCCTAGTGAGGTGCTCCTTAGGTAGGCTTATACAACTACGTAACACTGGGAGTGGCGTTACAACATAACAGTTGTAGGGACAACAATCACATGAATTTACAGTTGAACACGTGATTTCACATCGGTTAACGAACTGCAGAATAATCGTTTGTAATTGTGAATTCTATGTTGACCACATAAAACTAACACCTACTCCGTTAGGTTCATCGCTTGTATCTTTCCTTACAGAACTTTAACTTCGCTGATGCTTCCGAGGCCAACACGTCATTTTTACGGAGCGTTTTTATAGAGTTGTGTACTGGCGGTGAATATCAAAAAATGCTCTCCAAAGTGATGCAATTGTCTTGTTACACTCGCTTGAGTCGAAATTGTCGAATCTTCCTGCGCAAACACTTTGCGACAGAAACTGATGAAAACGTACGAACGATTGTGTTGCGACTTGCCAACGACATGCGTGAAAACGAGTTCACGTAAGCAGACAGAATAAACCCACACGTGTACAAACTTGTAAAAATACTGTTTTCTGTGTCAGCCCATGGAAGCTTTCAGAAAGACCAATAATAATATTTCTGGTTTTGTCTGCGATGTCATGGGTAGGTAATTTCGAAAATTCCCGTCACGTATCAGACGTGAGTACCTGAGAACGGATGTTTGACGTTTGCGCTTTGACTGCTTGCCGGTGTGTTGATCAGCGGTTGACAGGCGCTATGCACACACTTTCAGCTGTCGCTTGTAACCAGCCGAATTTTAGCATCTACGGTGCTTCTCTGCGTCATTGTTGTCTAGCCTAGCACGATGACTCTTGTGGATTCCGAACAATGATCATCCGGTGTGTACTCTCTTGTCTTGCCCACGCACGTGCGATGATGATGACATTGAAGGACCGCTTCCTGTCACCCAGCTTGCTAGTTTATTCACAAAAAACAGCGAGGAATAGCAAATTCTTAATATCGCAAACGAACACCTATGTGCAAAACAAATTAAGTATTCCTACTTAAAACACAAAATGTTAAGCTACCCTTCATAGATTGTCACGCGGATCGATATGCCAATCCAAGACTGTTATCGATCGCCAAACGCCGTGTGGGATAATGGACAGCATACGA
Organism: Paragonimus westermani; assembly: GCA_008508345.1. Lineage (NCBI taxonomy): Eukaryota > Metazoa > Platyhelminthes > Trematoda > Plagiorchiida > Troglotrematidae > Paragonimus > Paragonimus westermani. The sequence continues at coordinate 132,239 of QNGE01001593.1, forward strand.
CCAATAATTAACGGGCACCTACTCCTTGTGTTAATGTTTCCCGTCGGAGTTAATAACTTTGGTCTGTAGACTCGATCTTAGGCTATACTATTACGCGTTCATCGTCTAGTTCTACCTTTCAAGGCAGCTGCCAGCACCCTTTGTAATTAGACAATACATAATTGCTGTCTGGGGGGGACAATATTCGCTGAAAATATTACTGATCAAAACACATCAGATTAGGCATGATAACAGTATTTTAGGAGGATGTTTCAGTTTTGTAATACTGTCATCTATGTTTGGCAACCTCATAGTGTTTAAACTATTTGTGACTAAGCATCTCATGATGGCAAAAACATTGTTTGTGTAACCTAAAAGTGTTATTCTTAATATGGGGGTATTTTGGTAAAAACTGACATTTGATCAACGATTATCGGTCGTTGGTCGTGAGCTGAATAAGAGTTGGTGTACCACGCTTTGTCATTTTTGTCCACGATAATCAAAATGTGCGCAGATATTTAACATTGCAAATATTTCACATTGATATCAAAATCGGAACAATACCAAAATCGCCATTTGATAAGTTTTGCGCAAATGCACTGGACATTGCACAGCTCTCGAGTCAACACACTTATGAAGCTAGGACCATAAAAGCTCCTCAAAGTTTGACGAATCGCCCTGTCAGCCGAGGAGAAACAGCGGTCGAACTTTAGCTTACACGACTCGGACAAATTCGATCGTTTTGGTCAAGCTGAGTTGAAAAAACGTAACTGAACAGGTTAATCAGGTGAAATTGTATTAAGAAAACGTGCGCGTGGCGAATCTGTTAAAATTCATGGGGGAAGGGACAGTAAAAAAGAAAACTAAAGTCATTTTTTTACGAAGTTCAAAGAGGCGCTATTCACGCAGTACCGAAGTCCAGTTGGTTTAGGGCCGTCTTCAAAAACATGACCGAGATGGCCGTTACACTGAAATAGGAAAGAACACTGGTGAAACGTGAAGCTTCACAATGAATCATTCAAGGCAATTTACGACACAAATTCAACCAGGGAGATCATCAAAGCCTGGAAGAAGTTGTTACTTGTTAAGAGGACTAGAACCTCAGCGATTATTCGCCTCGCGACAAAATCAACGATTTCTTTTTAACTGTATCTTCCCTACTATCACATTGACAGCAATCACTTTTAGCAACCAACGAAAAATCTCGTTGGAGAACGGCAAGCAGAATCGTGTTTTCATGCTCGGTGGTTTATACACGGAGATATAAAAAGCATACAAGATATTACACGGCCACCCATGCGCCGTATATCTGCGAAGGGTTAACATGATCTGCTTCAGCGCATCCATACGTCAGTTGACCAAACATCCAACAATATACTAGTGAGCTGAGACTCAAAGTTCTTCCAGCTCGTTTCAAAACGGTCGCTAATTCGGCCGTTGGAAAGTACACCCTTGCATCTCAGTAGTCTTGACGAGCTCCGCAGATTGCGTGGCACGCAAAACACAGATCGGTGAGCTGTTTCGTCGGAAAATTACAACCTCCTACCAACCTGGAGAAATAAAGAGCAATATAAAGTGTTACTGCATTTGATCAAAAGTTGCAGTATCGATGGTGACTGATATCCAGAGTTTCACCTTGACGAAATCCACGGGAGGCAAGGTGGATGATGACATGAACATCTGGTTTGGATCGGATACAGCATTGAAACGACAGAGAAGTACGGCAGAATTTGTAAAGAAATGAACTTACATTTTTGCAGGTGATCTCTATCCGCTTAGTACCGAGTGAATCATCCTCATATCGAGCGATATTGCTGTTATGATCGTCCTTGCCGTTTGCACCGATTGCTTCATAAAAGGAAGGCCATCCGCTTCCACTGTCGAATTTGGCAGAAGAGCTTGGGTGTAAAAAGAAGTGTAATCAGAAAGAATAGGAAGGTATGGCTTAAATTGGAGATATACGCTCGTTCACAGCCGACAGATTACTGCAGAGAGTAATGAATATGAATAATGCTACAAAAAATAATTTGGAACTTTAAAAGTAGAATAGCAGTGCGCGAAAGCATGTGATGTTAACAATACGATCGATATTCTGCAAAACACGCCAACGGACTGATTTTCGAACGGAAAGGTTCCATAAACATTCTGGGAACGTACACATGACAAGCCGATTAAACCATGACCTTAGCGGACGTAGCTAAACAACAGTGGCACGCGTGATGCGTTTAATGATTGGGGTTTTACTGTGGAACAGAACAGTCGTTTGTTCACTAATGCACGTGTAGAGTTCATTCCCTTGCAACCTAGTACATTGATGAACTGTGCATTAGGAGAATCTAAAATGGTCCTAATAGCTGTGTTGTGTGGCGAGTCAGACAGAAACACAAAGTGATTAGAGTGAATAAGACAAACGTAAGCGAGTTGATGAGCGAAAATAAACTTTTTCTATTGACTAGCATTTATGCGACCTCCAATTTAACGTGATATTCGAATGAGATAAGTAAAAAGAAAGCGACAGGTTGGAGTAAGAAGGTCAAGTTGGATTCAAGAGGCGTGACCGGCCGAAATTGGGACGAATACCGCGTTCAAATCTATTAGTGTATTACAGAACACACGCTATTCTCCAAGTGAGAAGCTAACCACTTGATGTGCAGGGAGATCGGTTCACATGGCAGAATTTTGGTAAGCAACACGCGTGCAATTCATTTGTGAGACTTTGACGCCTATACTTGTGAATCACCCACGAGTTTTGACCCTAATTAGCTTTGGGTATCAAAAATGATATCAATATGCTAGGGCACAAGTGGGGTAGAAGGCTGGCTGATGTCCCTTGCAAATCTAGACGATAGCGAACTCTTCAAACCTTGTTGCACGTCGACATACAACCTGATTAATGTTGAATTTATCTCATCTGTACGAAAACAAATGACGACAGTCAGCCGGGATAGATGTGGATGATCAGAGTCGAAATCGAACGTGCTAGCGTGGCCTTCGTGGGAAATATGTTAGCCCCAACCTAGGATCTGTTAACTTCCGGTTCACTTTTATCAGCCACAAGGCTTGCCTTCGACACGGTGGAGGGTTTGTGCATTTCGATTACCTGCAGAGTTGAACTGAGCGACGTAAGGATTAAACTGTCAGTTTGTGGTACGGGCTTTTAAGCTACAGACTGATCCAGAAGCCTAGTCACTCTCCTGTCTAAGCCTTAGTCCACGTACAACCATAAATACCGAAAACTACTGACTCCACCTTGCGTAGGCCGTCTCTCAGTATAAACCGGGTAGCTCTATGTGTCGTATACAGAAGGGTGATTGGGCGAGACCGTGACTTACCAAATAACCATTTCCAGCACGTATAGTTTGGATCCCACAACACATCCTGGTAAGTCTAACAATGCACCATCCAACCTCCCAAAACAGACAGGTCGCTCTCGCTCGGACGTGTCAACGTTTTGAACTGATGGCACTCGATATTGGTAGTACACTTTAGCTGACTCTGCGACCGCCGCTATTTGTCATTACGTACATCCACCAGCACAACTGTGGCCCCACTGATAGACTGGATTCCTGCTAACGATTTTGTGCCGTCAAGTTGACGGACTCTGTTAAGGCCAACTCTAAACGACAAACCTTCAGAAGTCTTTTCCTCGTACCTGTTTGCGTCCCAACCGACTGCGATGACAGCACTATCAAAGACCACTTCTATTCGGGCTTGGTTGTTATGCTTAGTTCAACAAGCAGTTCAGATATTTTTTTACTGGGGATGTAAACGCCCCAGTCGGCCGACTTAGCCACGCCAGGTCATATTCAGATGCTAGGTTTGCGCCGGTTTCACGTAACTTGGATAAGAGCTGGCGGTTGTTAAAACTATGCACCAAGCACAGGCGTCACTGTTTCACCTGGTGCTCACTTTTCCGATTCGGAATTAGTGTCGCAGAGACCGTGATTGTTAAGAACAGGTGATACGGTTCAGCGCAGGGCCATGTATGAAGTCACACATTACGTAGACACGTTGCGATTTTGTTCCCCTTCTGCTCTTTCGGCGAACAACAACCCCATCGATACCTGTAAAGAAACTGGCCAGGCCAATGGTGTCATTTGTATCACACTAGAATGTAAGTTCACCGGTTCTAACCTTGAAGAACTCCACAGTTGCTGGACTTGGATCGCACAGACCATTCAGGCAGCGGATACCACTGGTAGATATCATTGCGAATACGCCGCCTGACACTGGCTGAGCAAGGAAAGGCAACGAAAAGCTATGTGCAACAAATGCCAGCATGGTCCATAATTTACGTTGGCTTCTCTAACTCCTGACCACGTCTGCAGTCGGATTTACATCGTCGATAGTGGTGAATACTTGGCCGTAAACGACCTTGCGCTAACGTAAATTTACTGTTGGGAAAGATACTTTCCCAGGAATTCACCTTAATTATTGATAAAAGTGGATTCCTCATTTATGGGAATTTGAATACCTGCTGTTTTGTTCGAAATTCGAGTTAGGCGCTCTTCACTGATTAGTCCGTTGAGTGACCTGGCTGCAGGGCCACTTAAAACCTGAAATACAGTTACTGTGTACCGCCATTTTATCTTCAGGCTGAGCAGCAAACTATGTTTGAGCGTCCTCCTTCTCCCTGCCTATCGGAGGGGGGGGATTCTAAGTTACGAGAGTTGGATTCCGATACGTTGTGCTTTCCGTTGCGCTCTAACAGGAGGTTTTACCATACTGTCTGATTACGCGGAATGGACCTGTGCATGTTGCCCACAAAGTTCGTCGAAGAGCAACGGAACGTATGGATAGGATGGCGGACGGCTATCGACGTGTGCCGGCGCCATCAATTCTTCTGGCGGGATCGATCGAATTAGTCGCGTGTGCCAGGTCAACCGCTCGCCGTAGTCGGCCAAGATGATGGGTGTGTGAAGAAATTAGCTCTCACGGCAAACGTAACGAGTACCCATGATATAAATGAGCGGAAACGGTATGTAGGTCGGCTTTCAACGTACTTCGGATATTTCACAGGGCTAATGGTAAAATCTCATGTCAAGAAGGGCTGCTAGCTGTTAGAGAACTTTTCAGGTGCCAGTGAAAATGCCTCATTAACTAATAGGTTGTCAGGTGGTAATCGACGATTTGGGTCCGACTATATCCCAGTACACTGAGAGGTGATACGAACGCTACGGTCAGTGACTCCTTAGGTGGGACAACCAAAGTGAACGACCCAAAGTTTAGAAAACACCCGTGTGATTGTTTCTGATCAACAATTTGGAATCGGTATGGCTTCTAGCAAACGTGTAAATCGGTCTACGCGTGTTACGATGTACGCATACACACTGGGGAGTAGGAGGTCCGATGGAGTCAATATACATATGAGTGGAACGTTCGTTGGAGGCCACAAAACTGCTCAATGTGACGCCGAATTTTAGGTCCACGACAGTGCATGCACGCTTTGGACTAGGGGCAGACGTCGTGATCGGTATCGCGCCAGTCAAAACGTTTGATGAACATTTAGAATGTGAAGCGCATGCTGTACAGTATTCCCAAAGTTTGCAAGCAAGAAGCTAATGAAATAACTTGGTGAAGGATATGTTGTAAAGTGTCACGAATAATCGTCCCTTCGGACGAATGCACGAGAACACATCCAACAATGTGGATTCTAAATAGTTCACTACTGTTTACATTTTGGCAGTGAGAGGTTCGACCCAGCTGAGTGAGTGAGGCATTCCAGAGGAGCAATTAACTAGTGAGACTGTAACCCCATGATGCAGTAGATGGGCAAACAATAGGCGTAAATGTACACAACGTTCTTCCTGCGGCGAGCTCGCAACAAGGATATCGTCCAATTACGAGTAAACACTATCCAGTCTGCGTTGGAAGGTCTAAACAGCGTCGCTAAGACCAGACGGCATGCGCAAATTCGAAATGCCCGAAGGGTGTTATGATTGCTGTCTTCGAGATGTTCTTGAGGGTTACAGATGCCTACCAGGACGATTTTGGGAAATATATGCTTTCCAGATAGGTTTGCCATCAAGTACTGAGTGTGAGAAATTGCAAAACTATCCGTGGTGTTTGCGTTTTTTGATGCGCGTTAGTCGCCACATAGGCGTCGATCGTTACTCGCCATTTTGGGCATCAAATGCAACGGTGACTCCCCTAGAAAAAACAGCGTTTAGCCGTGGTACATACCTAAACGAGCATGGGCAGTTTTTTGGCTTATCGGGCGCCAAATAAGGGGAACGACTGTATATTTGTAGTCCTTTGATGACAATGTGACGTGCAACATCGGCTGTCACCGTCGGCAGTTCGTTAGCAAGTTGAATTATCTATGAAAATTCAGATAAAAGCTCCCCATAATTGCTGACTTCTCATCAGTGATATTACAAACTGATATAGTGCCACCCAGGCATTTCCACCCCTACTTTATTGCAAGTAATCCGCTTGAGACTGTAGACAGTTTCACATACTTGGGTAGCACCATCTCGTCAGTCTTATATTACTGATGAGATATCAGTGAGGATAGCAAAGGCACGAGTTGCCTTTGCCAAACTGTGTAATCTGTGGCGTCAAAAAATGTTCGGTTGTCGCCGAAAGGAAGGGTATATAATGCATGTGTGCGTTCCATTTTGCTGTATGGTTCTGCAACGTGGCCTGTTCACAAGGAAGATATCAACAGGCTTGTTGTGTTTGACCATCGTTTTCTCCGCAAGTTGGGCCACATTAAGTGGACTGATCGCGTGACCAATGTGGCAATTCGCCGGTGGTTATTCCGGAACGCTCGGGATGCACAATCAATTGGTCAACTAATTACGTTGCGCAGCTTGCGATGGTTGAGTCACGTGCTCCGTATGCCAGCTGAGCGTTTACCGTACCGGCCACCAACAGTTGGGTAAAACCGCGTGGTGGTCAAGCAACAGTGTGGTCACGAAATGTAAGCAACGTCGAACAGTTAACTGGCTGAAGTGCTCCTGATTCCTGTAATTGATCCAACTCGTTGTCGACAACGGATAGTGCGACATGCAGAACTGTGCGCTGTGGGCAGAAAATGGGCCTGGAGCCTGGACGTAAAGAGCGTGGCTTGCATCTTCGTGCAGCATCCCATACAGTCTTGGAACTCGGCGGCATGCTTTTGTCAGAGAAGGTTAATGAGCTTTGCACTAACTTGGTGGGCGTCGTCGGTTGATCGTCAACAGCGGTGACGTTGCTGTTTACTGTGTTCAGCGGGACCGACAGAAGTTATACGCGATGTATCCAGTCTAGATGAAGTGGATGAAGGTGTAGACGGTCTGTGGGGTAGCATATCCCTTTGAATTGTACGCCATCGAGAGAAACACCACATGTTATCTTACTTCAGAGTTTCATGACAGCCAGATGCCCCCGCCGCTGTGTGGGAAGTTTAACGAACTGGTGAATTTCCAGGCTTCCCAATGCGCTTCGAGATGATAGTGATGTCGAAAGCGGTGTCCATTTGAGGTCAAATTGGGAACTCGTTATTGGACGTCGAGCCATATTTCTATCGTTCTGCAAAGTCAACCTTGAACGTTGCATAGATTGTGTTCGAAGTTGCAGCATGCTTCCGGATTAGGCGATATTAGAACTTCAGTTGATAAGCGGGCTCCCATAAGTTAACTGTGTGGTGGTGGCTTTTTTATGCCTTGTTTGTTGCGCTTTTGTCATGAACGGACAGAATCGCACAAAATGCCAGCCAGCACCGCCAGCTAAAGGTAGGAGGCCCCGAAGATAAAAATTTGGGCTGGGTCGATTCTAGAGTCCTCTTGGCCTCATCATCTTCATCGCGTTTGCCGATAGGCTTTTCTGAGGATGTTCAATCACGTTAGTATCATGCTTAAAGTTGAAAAAAAAAACAGTTTCATATCAGGACCCAGTTCCATTTTGTTCATGATGCGGGGCCGTATGTCCGTATCAGTTGAAGAATGGAAACCGTAGACGAACTGGCTGTCCGTCATTGGGTGCAGCTTGAATCGTGTCTACTTGCGATTGGTGATCCCGACGTATGCCACACGGTTATCGGTTTCGCACTTGACCAACTTGAAACATTGGTATCGGATATTGAACAGTGATAATTGTTCGCTGGAGATCTACTCAAAACACTAGACAGTCTCTCCAAAAATGAAATCACGAGGATTTTTGGACAATTTGAAGTCCAAGTTTGCGCAACAGCAGTCTAACTCTTTAGGAGTCATCCAGATTTCCTAACTCGATCCGGAAGATGTCCTTCTTTTCAGAACCATGACTGGGAATACACACCCGTGGTTTGATCAAACTAAAAGTCAGTTGTCCAACTCCCAATGGTTGCGTGACTGCTCGTGAAAATGAGAATCAGAATCATAAAGGTTGAGCCGTTGTGTCAGCGTTTCAGCGACCGCTCAAACTGCTTCTGTTGCTGCTGAACCTGATCAAACGTAAGAGGCTTCCTGAGGTCCCTGTCATCAACTGCTGTAACCAATACATGGTTGGCAGCATCCGATTCGGATTAGCCTGTCACAGTGACCGAAGCCAAAGGACGCCTGCGCTTATCCATCACTGCAACTGGCTTGCGCTGCACCAATTGCAGTTCCACCAACACACCACATATCCAGTGTAAACCCGAAGGAATAAGACTGGGAGGTGTGCCAGT
>QNGE01001593.1:144019-156960 GCA_008508345.1 Paragonimus westermani
GAAGAGATGCCAACCATCTTCCAACCCCCAACCTGGAGGACCAGGAGACTGTGGTTTGTCAGACCTTTACCTGTTGGCCTGCCTGGTATGAGTAACTCTGTCCAGTTTAGCCCAAAAGGTCATCGAGATGCGCAAGCCGTCACACCACGTCAAGGTCCAGTCTCACTGTGCATACCGTACATACCCGTCCGGTCACTCACTTACTACAGCTTGAACTACGTTTCGTTTGACGTTTTGACCAAGACATCATGCGCATGTTCTCCGTCGATCAACCTAGAGCCAACAAGAAACCTAACACTAAGTGCACTGGAGTCATCAGGTGCAATTTCCAGGATATCGCCTACAAGGCTGAATAGGAGAGAGAAATTAAGACACTAGAAGTGGCGAAAAATCGATGCACTTGTCAACAAGCTATCGATTGCGGAGATCTAGGAGTGTGTCTGGAACCCCGCTGAGAATGAGACAGTTCTACTGAGCTGCATTTCTAAAGGCTCAAAAAGACCCGAACGGCCGGCTGTCCGTACGAGTATCGATGCCCTGACCCATCAAAAGTACACATGTAGTCACTGCGTCCTCGATTCAATCGGAGTCCGTTCTTCAAGTATCTAAATTTTTCTGGGCTTAGTGGGCCGAGATAATATGAGGCCAGAGAGTAGCTGGGACGCAACAAACACCAGACTGGTGCTTTTGTGCCTATTAAACAGACTTCAGATCCCCTTCTTGTAAACGGGAATTTCTGTTGAAAAGCACCACCCACAATGTACCTCTTCAGTTTATCAAGCTGTCTGAGGGAGTTTTGTAAGTTCCGATATCAGACATTCTCCACCATCTTTCGAAAAGGAAGTAGAGTGATCTGGTCCGGGAGTCTTGTTATGTTCCAACAAGTTAAGCTGTAGCGCCGCTTATACTTCCGATGGGGGGCCATCTGGAACGAAATAACTGTCCGTTCGGATCGCGTCACCTACGTGGTCCCGTTGAGGTCAACCGAACTGTTCCCCAAAATTCTCAGCCCACCAGTCAAGTTAGCGCGACTGGTTGGTGGTACCAGAACCATCTTTTTCACTTAAACCGGCTCGACGGTCAGCAGAACCACGAACCAGGGAAAACGGCCTTGAGATATTCCGAGATGAGGCTCGCGCCATTACTTTCGATCGTACGACCAAGTGTACACGGCGTCTGTGTAAGCTTTTAGTCCACTTGCTTTCAAATTCTCGACGGGAGAATCGAGCGTGGCTTGCTCGTAAGGTCTATCAGTGTAATGGAAATCTGACTCCGTAACAAATGCACGGCCCCTTCGGAACATATCCTTTTGCGACAGACTTTCAAAGATGCAGCGATTTGGTTTCAGTGTTCAGTTGGATTTCACTTGATAATTTGTTCACCGACATCTCCTGGTAAGCATATCTTACACCCTTTGTTAAAACATCGACTGATGATCTTACACTTGCAAGTGCACGGCCTCTGAAAAAGAGACAAAACGAGCATGCATAATAGCATGGTCCAAGTCCAGGGGTTGCTTAAAAAAACGGTACTCTATGTGGCTGTAACTGACTGCTACATGATTAATTTGTGATCGTACGGGACGATCTACATGTGACGCATTGCTTCTTTCTATGTCGAAATGCTGTACTCGAAACATGAGAGACCGTGAGATGTGCGCGGTTGTAGCAGTTTCTCACCATCGTCAGTGACTTTTGCCCGGACTCTGAACATAACATCCAGCAGCTTCTCATCTGAGTATTGAAGTCGACAGTCAACATGACTATGGAAGAAGACTCATTATGCCTCAGAAGGCTGACGAGTGACAGAGAACGCGTTGTCGATGACATTCAAAAAACCACCCGCTGGGGCGCACGCCGATATAATCAACGAACAACGCTTTTCCGATTTGCCTTAACAGACTTTAACCGATGTACGGAATTTGAGCGCATAAGCGACTGCCCACTGGGGTTCAATCGAGCAAATATTGCTCCACTATGGAACTCAGTGTAGTTCCCACTCCAGCTTGATTACGTGATTCAGCTTCGGCATCATCAGACATACTGCGACAGAAGAACGCTTGGATCGACAGTTAACTAGAGGTTAAAGCATTTCGACAGCTACAGAATACCGGTGGAAAGCTCCCACGATCGGCGCCCAACTATCCGGTGCTGAATCCAATCGATGGCGTGTGGTCAAACACTGAATGAAGCAACGGATGCGATAAAAGTATGACCCAATACTAACCGGCGATCATTTAGATACGCTTCCCCAACGTGAGTGGCGTTTGAGGTACATGGGAGAGTCAGTTGATGAGGCCAGAAGTATGATGGGAGCAATATTTTGCCAGAATATGACAACACGTTCAGTCCGTTCTATGTGAAAGTACTCAAAATGAAAATGTCTGATTGACAGTCTTTTGTTTTGCGTCTAGGCGTTGAATATTCGACGACATAATAGTCGCAGCAACTTGGGCTTACTATATTATAGGCCCAAGTGCACGAGTTCGTCGTCATTTTGGATAGCGATACCCTGTACATCTACCGGACGTGTGGCGTTTTTCTCAAAAATCATCATAAAAGAGAGCAAGGTACAGAACAATGAGGGAAAAGCTTGAACTTATCACAACTGGTGGATAATCCGATTTTACAGCGAACACCTTCCGGGAAATTTTGATGGAACGAAACGGATAGACGGTGTACATTCAGTAGTTGGTTTCTAACGTGCTTTGTCCATTATAAGTTACCGGTTGACATATTATCATATTTAATTGGTCTCTCGTCTTTATAAACCACAATACTGGAATGTGACTGAATGCGACCAGTCAAACTCTCATGCCGAGCTCTCCTGGTTGAAAGCTTGCCAGTCGCCGGATATTCGGACCGTACGCACAAATGGACATGAAGGTGGTAGTCAACGTGAAGTTCCTCTGAGATATCTCGTGTACCAATGTCATTATGTCAAAACACTGAGTCTTCCATGGTCCTGTGTCCAAGTGCGAAATGAAAAAAAAAACGTAATCATGACCACTATCCTAGCAGCCGTCATTATTTCGTACAATCGACCTGATCCCTCCGGAATTGATAGCAAATCGTTCAATTCATTATTGCACCTTATTCCGCAGATGAGTAACCCATATAAGTGTATTGTATTTAGCCCGATGATGAACCACCGGAAACGAGTTTTCGCCGCATGTTCTCCTCAAGTCCAAAACGAGTATTTTCATGCAACTTAAATAATACCGAGTTAGTCGATAGTTGGTGAACAAAAGAGTAAACGGATGAAGGTTACATGTAGGAACAAATGAGAAATGATGGAGGGGTGAACAAGTGGTACTCACCCTTGATCACACAGGTGATCGGCACCGAGAGTGACAAACATTCTTATTAAAATTCAGACAGAGGTGGTCGACTATGCAATGGGTTCAGGTTCATGAGTTTTCAAAACAGAAATATCAGTTGTGCTAGTTAGATTCCTTAGTAGATACCTCTTAGAAAATATTAGTGAGACTAAGCGGACAGATAGGGTGCATCTAGTGGTAGGCTCCTATTTTGGTCAATTTGTTATGACCTACCGGTTAGCAGATATTTATATTTAGTAAACCAAACCCAGTGTCCATTCGTACCTCGACCGACCATAATGCGAGGATGCCAACACCTGCGCCTAACTTGTCATTATTCGTACCGTTCTGTTGGCACAGCTATCAGCACACCCCTACGCCACTTACATGTGACGGTTTGTCTCTCATGAGTCACACCTAGTTCACCAAACGCCAGAGTGGACTTGCAGTAGCTGGCCACCTGCGCCGAGCACTAATTCACCTGGGCTTGTAGCCTCCAGTTGCCAGAGGTCACAGATACCCTGTAGCCAGTATTAATACCTAGAAAAAACGTACGAAGTGGAGAGCGAGTACTTATGACACAGAGTGTACAAATGGTCTCGTATAATGCTGTAAACGGTACCGAAACACGTACATCAAGATGTAGCTAGTTCTAACTAATGGTACCCCATAATCTCTACATACTGTGTATCGGACATCTGTAGTGCACAAAAACCTCAGCATTAGTAGCTGTTTCTATTGAAACGATACATTGTTCTCATAACCGCGGTCCACCAGTATGATCTGGTTCCAGCATGACACTTAGTCTTGTCCAATTTACGCATGGTATTTTTCAGGACAATGAAGGTTTCCAGATAGCAAACAAAATATTTGAACGAACTGTCCACTCCGATTTCAGGGTAACTTCAACATGGCATCCTCGTATGGATGAAACGGTCATATAAGGCATGTCGACAGGGAGTGGGGGGACATGGTCCAACAAGGCCACAAAACTGAGACATACTAAGCGACGCTTACCGTTGTGGTAGCATGGGTATAAAACATCACGTTAGAGTCTACAGATGATACGGTAAATTTAAAGAGAGCATGACGTACTTTAGATTATGTGGGTAAATTGTTCGTTTTCGACCACCCCCTTAGTAATCTAAAAATGTGTGATGGTCTTGAATGCAGTATTTTATTGTCAATTGTTAGATGAAAGAGCTATTGTGACAGCACAATCCGTCACGGTGAGACTGGACCTTGACGTGGTGTGACGGCTTGCGCATCTCGATGACCTTTTGGGCTAAACTGGACAGAGTTACTCATACCAGGTAGGCCAACAGGTAAAGGTCTGACAAACCACAGTCTCCTGGTCCTCCAGGTTGGGGGTTGCAAGACGGTTGGCATCTTTCCGAAAAACGTACCACTTCTGGTACATCACCACCCACCCGCTGCCTTGCGGTACAGGCTATTGAGCCAAAGGCTTTGGTTGAGAACCCTAATCGTTCTCCTGTCTAGGTCTGGGCGTCCTGGCAGTATCTCAGCCCACACACAACCATGAATCCTCACAACACAAACAATTCCATACTGCATCGGCCGTCTCGCAGTATAAACCGGGTCGCCCTATCTGCTACATACAGCAGGGTGGATAGGCGAAAACATGCTACTGCTGACCCCTCCCCCACTGTCCTATCAAATTTAGCTCTCAGGCCCCTCCCGATTCCCAATTCTGATAACTTCTCTGCAGGTCCCACAGCAGATATAATTAATCATAGTAACACTGTGCCGATAAGTCCCAGCTCTCGCCACTCAGTCTCAGACCTCCCTCGTCCTGTGCTTCGACCTAGAACTCAAATTAATATAGGTGCCTTCAACGTTCGTACTCTAGAACAAATAGGTCAACAGGCTGCTCTCGCACGAACGTTAGACTGGCTACATATTGATGTTTGCTGTATCCCAGAGACTAGAATCCACGACATTAGTCACCGTGTGGAATTAACAGCACCTGCACTTCCTATCCCATACTGGTTATACACTTCAGGTGACTCTCCGGCCGCCGTCACCGGTCAGGCTGGAGTGGGTATAATCCTCAGCACGACGGCCGCAGTCGCATTGATAGATTGGATTCCTGTTAATAGTAGACCTTGTGCCGTCCGCTTGACAGGTTCTGTTAGGGTCAGTTCTAGACGCCAAAGCGTCAGAAATCTTTCCGTTTTGTCTGCTTATGCTCCAACTGACTGTAGTGACATCGGCGTCAAGGACCTCTTTTATTCGCATCTGGCCGCTCTCCTCCGGTCGACACGTGGTTCTGATATAGTCGTTCTGGCCGGAGATATGAACGCCCAGGTCGACCGCCTTGGTGAGGCCGAATCTCGTTTAGGTGGCAGGTTTGGGATAGCATCACATCGCTCGCTTCATGGTTGTGTGTCAGTTGAGCATTAGTGTGAACCACTGATGTATTGCTTTCTATGATGATGATGCTGATTATGATAGCACAATCCGTTAAGAAATTATCGTACACTTGGTATGTCTATTTGCAGTCACCGATGCAGGCTGATTGCCAGTTCAGCGTTGTCACTCAGACAACACACACAGAAGTGTGTGGGTAGAATCGGTCGTGGACCATGGTAGACGAAACACTGGGATGACGTGACCGAGCGACCTGACCTGAAATGCGCGTTCGCACACGTCTCGGTTGAGATGACTGTGGTTACAAAGGTGTGTTGAGACTGCCCGCTAATCCGACTTCGTTAGGAGGTCTGTTTTCGGGCAAGCCCTTTGGTGTGGCCCCGAATTTTGTGTCCGAGCCCACACTTCGTGGACGATCGGTATCACTCTGGCTGTTTCCGCTGTCAAGACATCCATCAAACTGTTACTCCGATGGCAATTACTTTAGCACTCGGGTTAGGTTTGTCCGACCTAACCGGCCGTTCAGATGATGGCGAAGGTCGAGGCCTATGGTAGTCTGAGTGGGTCGCTCACGCACCCACTAACAGGTTTGTTGTCCGTGTAAGTTCCATGTCGTAGTAATACACCTACGCTCTCAGTGCTCACTGCATGCGTCTTAACCTGTACCCCCATCAACCTGGCCATCAGGTCCGGACGCACTAGCCTTGTTGACTGTTTGTTCCCGGCAGATCTGTATTCTCACTCCATAAAAGTCAACCAATCCCTGCGTCAGTCAGCCTACCCACGCGCACATTAACCGTGCGACCCCATTCATTGTTGAAACCCAGAGAACCTCTTTTGGATGTCCTAAATCGTTACCAGGACGCAGGAAAGTGACACTGGAATATCCTAAATTGAAAAAGTTATAGAACTGAGCTCAGGTGGATAGCGATGCTAGAATCGCACACTCGCGTTTTCGATGCACAGCACACCAAATTTCAGATCTGAAGGAGTAATTGCCAGAACAGCCTGATGGCCAACTTTTCTGAGAACGCGGACACCGAGGACGCCAACAGTTATTAGATGTCTCGACCTCAGTAAACAAGTATCACCCGAGGGCACGGAGAAGGGAGAAGCATTATGGGCCAAAACAAAAGTTGGTAATGGATGAACAATGTCACTGTCGTGAAAGCGATAAATTCTAATATTTTCTAACCGTTTATGCAACGGAAAGAGGTTGACTCGAAGGACCTCACTTCCGCCCCGAACGTCTGACGCGCGAGGCAATAGGATACAGGATTTTCTTGCGAGATCCTAACCGGAACCAACGACTCTACATTCTGACAACATTCTGAGAGGCGCGCGAAGCCCAATTCTGAGCATTGCTGTGCACAGTGGATGTATTCGAAGTCAAATCGGACTTCTGAGTGATATATGTTTTTCGACCGTACTGGATAATACGCCGGCGGTTGCGGTCAACTGTTGGACAGTCGGAGTGATTTGAAGGCACCTCTTCTAATCCTCCCCTTCTTGATTCGGAAGACAGCAGTTTCGCAACTATGAAAATGGTTCTGCTGTATGCTCACAGGATCGTGCCTCGCTGCCTAAATACTCGTACGCGGTCGGCAATGTGATATACAATCCTATGAGTTCATCTGCTTCCCGTCTTACTGCTCCGTTTTCGCCTGTCTGATACAGTTACAAATGGAAAGGCCGAGGTCTTAATTAGTATAGTCCTCAAGATCAAGAACAAGCCTGACCACCATATCATGATACCAGGTTACGAGGACCTGCATGAGAAATCAAAATATGGGCAAGGCAATTACCTGAACAATTTCGTACCACAGCAGACGCATACGTAAGTTCCTGGTTCCTTGTTGTCACAGTATACACCAGTAAAAGGCTAAACACAGGGATAAGTGAATGAAACTCACACTTACCATTTCCGTTCCTTTCTCTCTTGCGACTCTATATTGTTCGGGGGTTAACAGATTTTTCCATTCTTCATCAGACTTTTGAACAGACATAGTGATTTGCCTTGTCAGTGGAGTGAAGCAATCACGGATACACAAGGCTGGGTTGAAAATGCACGATCTCAGACTTGCTGAAAGTAAGACGAGAAGATGAGTAGTCACCCTGTATACATCAAAATACCGAAGTGAGAACAGAATACGAAATATCCATCGCCACGAAGATCGGTGGTAAATTTGAAGCGTTATTATCGCAAATAGCCTAACGATGTTACAACCCCCTGAGAGAGGAAGGCAAGAACGGACAGGAAGACCGCGAGCAGTACCTCGATCACGAACGAAACGCAACGATATCGCAAACGACACGAATAATCAGAACGCAAGTACTCGGACCCAACTCTCGCAACTCAGAACCCCCCCCCCAAAAAAAAGAAAGGAAACAGACGGCCTTCAACGAGCTTTATTTGCTGTTCAGCTCGAAGGCAAAACAGTGGCTCAAAACGGCTGTATTTATAAGTTTTCGGTAGCCTTTATCCTAGGACACTGAACGGACCAATCAGGAGCAGGCGCGCGAACTCGAATCTTCCAGAATAATGGCGGGCATTCGAGTTATCAAAACAGAAGCATCTATTTCCATTGGGAAATATAGCGAGTTTTTGGGAAAAAGTGCTTTTCCCAACACCTCCCCTGTTGAGACTTATTGGTACCGCCGTTTTCGTGGGTCGAGCTGCATTGGACAAGTGGGCTTGCGTTTTCGGTCTGTCCACCGTCTCGGTTGCAAGGCAGTCAGTTCCCTGTTCGGTATCGGCGTTGAGGTCGCGGGAACTTGCTGTGTTGGCGCTTGATCTCGAAAGTGTCGAGAATTAAGTCCAGTGGCATTTTGTTCTCTACCTGCCCAGCGTTTGTGGAATAGTGTGGGCGAAATTGGTTAGCGTGGCGCACCCATATGTCGCCTCCGACGTTGAGGTCGTAGAGGACCGGGCCGCTCCGATGCTTGACCGTCGCTGCTATCCAGTGGGAGTGATCTGGCCGATAATCTCTTGCGTAAACTAGATCGCCGACGGCAACTCCACGTCGGGGTGGCAGCTGCTTATCCTCGGGGAGTTTTTCTACTGGCAGCATGGCGTCGAATGTCGTCTTCAGCTTGCGGCCCATGAGAGCTTCGGCGGGTTTTTGGGAAAAGGTGCTTTTCCCAACAAAGTAAAGGCCAATATGGCTACACTTGTAAGCCACATGCGACTACAAACAGTTGAGCACCAGGTGGGGACACAGACACCTGTGGAATACCTCCTTGATGTGCTACTCTATGTGGAATTACGCGCTTTTGCAGACGTAACGCTGAACTCAATTCGTCGGCGGCTCCGAATGTAAGAAATTCCCCAATAAAGTCATCACTTTACCACTTCGCAAGAGTTCGTAAACGGTAAGTTGAAATTCTTCAAATATGGCAACCATCTACGTTTAAACATCACCAAGGTTATCATGAATAGTCGTGTTTGATCATCAACTATGTTACCAAAGTTCCAGTGACTGAAGATCGAGAGCAGAGGGCTGAGATTTGTGAAACGCAATACATACCTTATACATTAACTTCCGAGATGGTTTTGTTCACCCTGGACTAAAACGAACGTGTTTGTTAGTACATCTGAACAGTGCTCACGAATATACTTCGCAGCGAAGAGTCGTTTACACTTGAGTGGAAAAATCCCGTTCTACCACGTTGTAAGGATCTTTTCACAATAGGACTGCATACCACCCAGAAACACCGATAAGCCATATGGCACGAAACAGAACGGCACATGCGGCAAAAGTGATAGTGATCTTCAGAGGCCAAAAGATCATACAGTGGGGAAGATAGCCGGAAAAGTATTTTGCCCAAGAAGGGCAACGAAGAGTAACCGATACAAAGTTACGTCAGCCGTGAGAAATGATGCATGTGTTTGTTTGAGTGGGAGCAGAAAATAATGGCACAAGTGTTCAAGGATGTTCTCAGCGTATCTTTTGTTTAAAGGCGAGCGTAGCAAGCAATTCTCCGACATCCATCGAGGCATTGGTAAGTTGAGCTGCGCTGGCAAGGTGCTTTCAAGAATCCTTTCGAACCGGCTGAATATGAACGTTTTGGATGCCAGTGTTTCCGAGGAGCGGTGTGGATTCCGGTCAACTCACAGCACGACCGACCTGCTGTTTGTTGCTCAACAGCTTCAGGAGTGTGGCGAACGTAAGCAACCTCTTCGTGGACTTCATCGAAGGCTTTGATCCCGTGAATTGTAAGGCGTTGTGCACGGTGCTTGGCAAGTTTGAATGTCCGGAGAAGTTCGTCAATTTGATTAGAATGTTGCACGTGGGCATAGAGACGAAAGTACAATCGTGTTGGTCGATCTCTGAGGATTTTGACACTGTCACTGACATGAAGCTGGACTGTGTCCATTATTAAGTTCACATTTGGTTGCTGTGCCAACGGTTGCCCTTCAGGACTCGGTGGAGGTGGCGTTGAGATTAAGTAACGGACAGATAGACGCCTGCCGAATATTTGACGTTTCGGCGCCCCAAACCAGCTACATACCTCAACAATGCGCATGCTTGTTTGCTGGTTGTTCGCAAACAATGAAGACGAACTACAGCGACTGGCCACTGCATCCAAGTTTGGATTGGATATCAGGACATCCTTATCCGGGCGGATGTAGTGGTCCTGCATCTGCACCTGAAATTAGCATCAATCGAGACGTTGTCGACCGCTGGGCGGACTTCTGCTACATGGGTGGCAATTTATCGACAGGTTTATTCGCAGACCGAGAGCTACGAGCTCGTGTGGTGAAGGCTAATACTGCTTTCGGACGTCTTGAAAGACGTACCTGAAAGAACCATAGTCTGAAGATGGTCACTAAAGAGTGTCCACTGATCGATAGTGACGTCTACCCAAATGTATGGCAGTGAAACTCGAACATTGTACAGGTGGAACATGCGTCATCTAAGCAGTTTCTATATGTAGTGTCTAAGACTCATCTTGGGTAGTTGGACATGATTCCGAACACAGGTACTGCACCGAACGGATATCGAAGCGAGGTTGACTAGGTCACGCCTGTCGGATTGGTGATGACCATATTTTAAAGCAGTTGCTGTACGAGCAGGTAAAGTCCTGTGACTACAATCCTGGTCGTCAAGAGTTGAGAAGACCAGGCTCTAAGTTTTGTGCTAGCTTATCAATTGGCTAACCAGCATTGACCGGCTAGACACAAAAACCTCACTCACGCCTGCTAGTCTTATTCCATCGTGTATAACCACGACGCTTAGTATGTGAGTAGAATCACACGTGGTGCAGAACAGGCCGCTTGTGGTGATGGTTAAGCACAGGCGTCCTGTGGCTTTGGTTACTGTGACAAGCTAATCCGAAACGGGTGCCGCCAATCGTGTTCTCGTAACTGGTCATCTGATGGTCAACGGCAGCTCGAGTAATACTCATACGTATGGCTCAAAGCTGAAAATGTATGTATGTATGCGTCTTCCGCCTTGTAACAGTGAGCGTTGGCAGTGGTAAGACGCAGCCTTAAACCGGACAATAAGGATGTGTGTCCGGACGGGCGTTCAAAGATTTAACAACCCACAATTACGTAACTGTAATTGCAAGCAGGCAAAAGCACTATAGGTGGTGCAGGCCGTGGTGAAGTGGCTGCATGATGGTTTCACGAATGTGCTGGCCATCTCGGATTTGCATCATCAACGTACTCACAGTGCACCATTAATGAAAGGACGGTGAGTAAGCTGAACAAATTATACACCTGTTCGTTTGTATCGAACGATTCCTGCTGTTTGGTGAATCACATGCTCACACGTCAAAAAACTTGGATTGCTACTAGATTGCAACTGTGTTGATGCGCTAGGTGTTGTAGGTTCTGTTTGGTCATCGGCCAAAATTTATATCTTTGTTTCCCTTTCCAACGCTATGCGAAAAGTGCCAATATAGACTCCCAAAATGAAAGTCTCATCATTGCGCACATTTATTAACTACCATGTTAATTAGACCATACCACTGAAGTATCGTTATTTTTTCTCTGCGCGGGATAAAGGTCTCGTTATCATACTGGCCCACCACCTGACTGATCAGCGTCAGCATCGAAAACAGCAATGCACCAATGGTTTGCGCTGAGGCCTAACTGTTACATAACCAAAATAAAGGGACAAGCCTCATCCAAGAGAAAAGAAACGGAGGGGTGGGACATACGAAAATCAAACACGTCTGTAATCCAACATTAGAAATCAAGGTATCTACACCTTGCAAAAAAGCATCCGAGATTTTAGTATAGGTAAAGCGCCACTAGTAATATGACCCCAAGACTTTCACCATTCCACGTCAGTGAGTACAGTTTCACATACATCGACCAAACGACGAAACTTTCACGTTGCTGGGCTCGATAAACCGCCATCTCAGCTGAATTTTCCAGCCATAGGCTCAGTGAATCTAGAGGGTCCACCCAAGGAGACGAATCCGAACTACAGTGGCTGAAACCTTGGTGAATGACCCTGTTTCTCTATCAGGTCACCATCTGTCCAACTCGCACCATATGCTGGTCGGCCGCGGCACTCGTAGAAAACATTCACTGAGACAAATGGGTAGTTGTCACTCTCAGTCTTAGCAAACGGTCCGACCATCTAAGTCTGTATATAGATCGAACACTCATTACCAAATACCAGCTATCCAACCTCTTCGCTGCTCACTCGTGAGTGGCACCTGATGTAAACGACCTAGCACCGACATCGGTGGTCAAACACCTCAAGACGGTTCACGCCCTCCACTTCTAGCGGCCGGGTTTAGAGGCCGTAAAATAAAATAACCCTCACGCACACCATGCATATACTTCACAGAGACGCCCTTTTGTCGTCAGAGACATCCTAGATTGGGTCAAGTTGCCCATTTTATTTCTATTTCATCCCGGTACTTCTGTCGCCGCTGATGTCACTTCTCAAGTGCGCAAACTGACCCAACACATTCGTGACCACATTGTCTAACGGTAAATTTACGTAACCATGGCGGTACATGGAGTGAACAAACACTGGATCTCGGAGAAATCCCTGGAGTTGTTAGAAGCCAGGCGGAACATCCCTCCTGGCAGTTCATATAACAAGTGTAGCGGAGATGTCCGTAGGAAACTGAAATGTAGCCCAAAGGCCGATCGTGAGGCTTGGTTATTGGGGAAATTTAAGGAAATGGGGACGACTTTTGCTTCAGAAAACACTGGCAAACTGTTTAAGCCTATCCGTGCCACTGGTCCCAGGTGACCGTCTGT
>QNGE01001594.1:0-10583 GCA_008508345.1 Paragonimus westermani
CAGACGCCAGTATGAACGCTGTTAATCGGTGACTATTCTTTTTATCCGTAAGTTGTTCGTTAGGGTTGTGGATATTTTGGTCTCCAGTGTGCATTTTACCACACAAAAGCCTGTGCAGTCTGCGTCTAAGTTGTCATGATGCTGGATCGCTGGCACCTGTGGTTGAGTTAGTCCGATATGTCACACATTCACTGGAATTGATCTGCTTGTTTAGTTCGGTGGTTGGCCTGCGTTTAGTTCGCTTGTCTGTAATTGTGAAGTGTTCCAATTTTGACTTCCCATGCTACCTCGACAGTCGGCCACTTCATTGATATGCTGTGGTGGGACCCAATCCCAATACACCAATCATTTCAGTGTTGAGTCCGTTCGTGCCTACCCAAACAGGTGAACGTTAACACTAGCGGTAGTCAGTCTGTTCGATTGCGGGTGACATGGTGTATAATTTACTATTAGGACGGGCTAACCGTTGATGACTTCGGAGCTAGAATGGGATATTAAGGAGAACATGCAAGCAAAACCAGTACCATTCGATGACAAAATGTGCGCCTTAGTTCAACTAGCTTGTAAACAGCATAAATGAAGAACAGACATGACAGTAATGCACAGTGAAAAACAACTAAGATTTAGAAGATCCGAGGGGTGCCAGCCGACTCCGATCATTTGGTTAAAGACTTCTCCCTCGCTAAAACAACTGGAGTGCGCCGTTACAATGAATAACTCTGGTGCATTCAGCAAGTTCATTTTCAATTGCTGCTTAATAATCTCTAGTGCCACACATTTAAAGTACCGCTGGTTCTCGTCTGGCCATTCGAATTTTTGCTTGCTCTCGGATTAGTTCGTCCAATGATGTCGGTATGGAGCGGAGTCCATTTCAGAACAAACTATCATATACCGTACAGTCCCACGACCCTATATGAATTCCTACCTATGGTTCAGAAAGTGGTTTCAGGAATTTTCGATAGGGAGTTTAACTCAAGATGGCTCATTTTATAATCTAATGAAATGATTGGTGGCACTGTGACATGTGATTTGCTACTATCGATACGTAGTCCGTACTTCTGATACCTTTTAGGATTGCCTATCGGTGAGGAAAACACTTTGTTCTGTGCGTGAACGTGTCTTAATATGATTCTCACTTACTGTCACAATTTTAGATAGCTCCATTAGCCGTACTACCAAACGTCAAAACTTGAAAGATGTACTGGATAAGCGAAACTATATGCGCATGGATTGTTGGTGTTTTTTGCTTAACACAGCTTCCGTTTTCAAATCGTGTGTGAGGTTCTTCGTTACCTGTAAGGGTCCGAAGCACAAATACAGAACTATAAAATGTTTTCTCAGTTACATCTTACCGAAAGTATTGACAACCACCAGTATTGACATTACTGTATTTTGAGCTACTTTATTTTGTTTTCTAAACTTTACGCAAGCTCCGTTCACCATCCTCATCGGCAATGTCAGCGAGTTGTACGGATTGCCGCCCTTTCGTTCACATCTCCATCCCACATGGTCTTTGTCTGTCCTCATTCTTTATAATGGAGATGAACTGATATATTGCAAGTTCCTTGTGGCCTGAATATTCCATCTCTCAGTACCTGATGTACAGCGAAATTTCCGAAGCCATAGAACTTCTTGTCATCAGTATTCAGCTCAGTGCACTTCTGAAAAGTTCATTAGGGACTGCTGCCCACAGGGATTATGGACGTCTGCCGTTGGCTGATGTGTTGTAGTTGATATGTCTAGTTAACTGGATCGCATTTAGTGTCTTTAATGTTAATCCCTCTATGATATCTGCAACGACAAGAAAGTTAGTTCTGACAAACATCAACGATGCGATAAAACATTGTCTCATAAGTTTTCCCTGATAGGCTCTTTACCTCATGTCTTCATTACACACCTGGTTTTAGTCTACAACAGTTATAACTAACACTGATGTCAATTTCATGTTACGATTTCTCTGACGACCATTTGGAAGATAATCCTCCTCTAACCAACCAGACATATCTCTCCTAATGCTAACCCCAAAATACTCCAAAGAATCCTCTTCTCCATCGCCTCGCTAAGCACCTGGTAATCTCTTCGGAAGCATTCTAGGCTGTCCGTTCAAACACTTCCATCTACAACGTCCTTCTTATGT
Source organism: Paragonimus westermani (assembly GCA_008508345.1). Lineage (NCBI taxonomy): Eukaryota > Metazoa > Platyhelminthes > Trematoda > Plagiorchiida > Troglotrematidae > Paragonimus > Paragonimus westermani. The sequence continues at coordinate 2,138 of QNGE01001594.1, forward strand.
AGTATAGGCAGCAGTATTGTTTACCGTTATTCCTTGTAATGCTCACAACGTCGGCGCATCTTGTACAAGCTGTTCTATCGTTTCCAAGGCTCCTGATTTGCTTCTCCGTTTGCGTGATAGCTGGTGTATGTTGTTCCTAGAAGACAGCTTATCATTATCCAGCAGCAGCGGCAGCAGCAGCAGAAACAGCAGAAGCAGCGGCAGCAGGAACAACAACAGTAGCAGAGATGCGAACCTGATTACACACGACTTTCGGGAAACCACTATGAACGCTTTTGATAGTAACCGCCATCCCTATAATTGAGTCCAGATAATACCCAGTTCAATAATTCTTTGAGAATAACTCCAAACACCATAGAAACCGCCCACACCAGAGGGCCTCCAACCATCTCATTATGTCCTGGTTATCAACCGACCATCAGTGTTTCCTTTTATGGGGAGGTAGTTCACTTTCAAAAGGTACCTTTATGGTGCATCCAGTATTGCCTTCAATCTGTCCCTTGTCATACTATAATGTGTTGCTATCCTCTCAAAAACGTTTTGGTTCCGGCTGTTCCCCACTAAACTTTTTAACAGTGCCTGAAATTCTCCGTTCTTAGGCAGACCATCCAGACTGTCTTCGCTCCGAGATTCGTCACTGAGCGATTGAATCTTTCAATGTAATATCCGAAATTCCAAGGACGAAAAAAATATTTGTACGACTAGCAGAAATGGATGACATTTTTCTGCTATGCAGTAACCAGGAGCAGGCGTTTGCATTTTACAGCAGTTCCGGTACAAAACATTTTATTGGAAACTTCGTATGTACCGACTGGCTGTCCTGTCTAGCCTTCTGTGATACCCAATGTAGTCACATGTCTAGCTACTTACGAGTAGCACTTTTCTGCTACCCGCTATACTAATGTCAAGGCTACTTCATTTGCATATCGCTGTAGGTTCATAAAAAGTTAATTGATCTGTACTTTCCAACCAGACAAAAAGAACATTGTGATAATTGTCGTCAAATTCATTCACTGTAGGCGTGAATATCTTCGTTATTAGAATGTTGATTCCCTAACCGAGCATATCGTTACCATCGTATAACTATTCGAAACTTATTGATACTAGAATCGAGCGCAGAGATTATGTGGCAACGTTACAGAATGTCTCAAAGCATAAAACTAGGAAGTCCAACGAATAAACGCATGGGGACGAACAGCTTTCAGTCTGAAGAGTGATATAGCCACCAGAAGTGAACGAAAAGAATTTTGGTTGCACTAAATACCAGATGATAGAGCTGATGAACTGACACTGCTAGAACTGTGAGTCAGAACGCGCTACCAACTCAACGAATCTTCTAGACAAGTCACTGGCTATTCAAAACACCAACTAAGTTTTACGAAAGACAACTATTCAAAACACCAACTAAGTTTTACGAAAGACAACTAGATGACGGGACAGTTGTATCGTTCACCATGGGTGAGAAATCGATGAGTCTGGCAGCTACATTTTCTGTGGAAGTGGGTAATCAGACAACTTTTCCATGTGTCTAATTCACATATAAATATATTCTCTATGGCTTCGTCCTGTAGAAAATGCCGCCTCAACAATATCTCTGTCACCATTCTTTAACCGAAAATCGGACTCCTACGATTGCAGGCTGAAATAGAAAGTTGAAGTTATAAACTATCTGACTTCATTGTGTAATCGGACAAACAACGGAAGTCCCGTCAACAACAACAATTTGCTCAATTCACTCTAGATATGCGAATAACAGGACAGCTACAAATAGTGAGAACTGATGTGCTGTTCAGTCAATAGTGGAATCAATAACCAGCGTTTTCGGTACAATAGGAACTCGTTTTGCTGTTGAATAGTACAACACTGTGGGTTACATACGGTAATGGCAACGGAACTCAGACGGTAATTAAACGTTCCAACGAAACAAATAAACATGAGTTCAGACAAGGTTCTTCTGCAATGCTTTTATTATCGCAAGCTCGCTGCAAATAATGGGGCGGAAACAACTGAATTATATGGGAGAGATTTTTGCACAACAGTATACAGCCTTTCGAACAAACACTTCTTCCTACAGTTTCGACCAAGGGTTGTCTGTTATCCTAAGAAATAACAATAAACGTAGTTTCGAGCATAACTCAGCATGAGCTTAATTTGCAGCTTTCTTGTTTAGACACAAAGCTACGGCCCAAGACTGTAAAGGGATTGGATTAGACGAACGCATCGATAGGAAATCAACCAGTGATTCGCGGAAGGTTACGGCCGATCAGTGTCAACAACGCGAACAGACTGGTATGTAGCGCAGGGACCAGTCAGGATGGCACACTGCTCCAGCATCGGATTTTGTTATAACGAGCACTGGAGTAAAACAAGTTGTTTAACTACGTCACGCGTTAAAACAAACGAGCTACAAGTGAAGTCGAGCCGACCAGTGGGAAAACTAAAGCGTCAGCACCAATTGTAATTCTTCATTTTACTGATGCGTCTAGTCTATAAAATAACCAATAGGAACTCAGTAAGCTGAGATTTGCTTTGTGCCACGAAGACTGATTTTTGCATTTGTTCCGGAAGGTAGCGATTATCAACAAAGAGTTAGTCATGTCGCACACCAGATCTCTTACTCAAGATTCCCTTCTGTAAGACGAATATACCTGCTATTTTTGGTAGACCTCCAGCTTGTCGGTGTTGGCTAACTGTGTTATTCAACGTTCAGGCACCTACCACACTTCTGTGGATACTACTTCAAGTGCTGCCCCACAGGTGGCCATATTCACACTTGTAAACAAAAATTAGACCCAAATTTATCTGAAATCGGTAGGTTTCTTCGCACCTTCTTCCAGAATAACGGTTTTGCACACACATCGCAAACTTTGAGACATCCATTCACAATGTCCTATCCTCATATTGAGAAATTTAAGTACTTAGGCGACAGCAACCACTGATACATGCGCTTTTCGGTAGAAACTAGAACCTGACATCTGTGCCTGATCCACCTTAGTAACCTAAGTAATCTCCTGGTTCAAGCAGAACCGGCCCTAATAGAGTAGAGTTAGACTTGAATGATGGTATGTTGTGAACAGCTCCGCCACAACCGACCACTGGACTGTTCGCTCACTAGTGACTTTGTTTCGTACACAACCTCTCATAAGTTCCGAACGTCAAGTCTCAAGGTGGTGTGATATCCGCCACTCTATCGAATCACGTGGATATTTCAAAATATTGACAATTCAGTGTGGTTACATAAGTGTTCGAAATTTACCAACCAAATTATGCAGTCGGTATGGGTGTCGGTGAGCGTAACCTCAAGCAACGTTTAGTCAGCTGATCGTGCCTACCGATGGGCATGGCTGGACTTGGGATAATGTCTCACACTGTGAACTGCTATTCAGTTACAAACGGATGTGTCGTGTCTAATGGCCAACAGGCGTGAAACGTTACCATATAATAATCGCTGAAAAGTGTTCGTTTGAGGGCAAACCATGGTGACGGAAATACCAACCCGCAAGGAAAACGATAGGCAACGTGATTACCAGCAAACAATAGTGTCGTAGATTAAAGATTGAGTTATGCTACCCGTGAGTAGTCAAACGAGTGTCGAAGAGTCGAAGTTAATCAAAGGCTTTGTAGAACATTCGTGCAAGAAATGGCGATGACAGTGGGGTTCGCTTAGGTAAAGAATTGTCATTATACGTAAGTAAGTGTTTCTGTTTGTTATGTTGTTAATTAATATACCGCGCGATTAGGTTTGCTGAATGACCAACCTTCCTCCACCTGCGTTCTTAGCTCAGAACATTAGCATGTTTGCATTAGGTCACTGTTTACCAAAAGGCAAGAATCCACATTCTCCAAAAGGTGATTAACTGAGAACTCTGTGACTGGTACCGCATGGGTGCACCCTTGAACGCATTATTATACATGAGTGCGTCTGACAAATCCAACGCACGTCAATGTACATAGCCGACAGAACATCTGCAACCACCAATGTGGGTGGAGACGTTTTAGAAAGAAATGTCAGTAGTTAAGGCAATGGTTTCAATAATATGGAGCAATAAATGCAGAAAATTCGAGAGTAAGGGTAAAGAAGTTAGATGAAAGTAAAGAAGTAATGGAAACTAAAACACAATCTGTGGAAAATAAAACAAACACACTTCGGTTTGCAGCGAACAACAGCCAACAATGAGGAACACCATAAGATTGAACACAGCTTCTTTCTATTGGAATGCTTCCTATTATCCCGTTTGGTATCCGGACTGTTAGCATAAAATCAGTATTTGACTCCATTTGCTGATTCAGAAAGACCTCTATTAAGTGTACTACATTGGAATATCGAGTATTGTTTGCAGGTTCCTTGATGTCTCATCTTCCATGAGCTAACTCATAGGTGCTCAACCCCATTAGGCAAACGATGACCTCGTGGCTGAAGCAGATTACCATGGGTCGAAAGGAAAACCGTTTAGTGACGGGCCAATAGCATGTGAATAAACGTTTCATCTCAAACGGTCGATCGGAATATGTTGGTGGATGCCATGCTGCGATCCTGTTTGTTACTACTGACTGTACTCTTGATGCGACGTGTGTCATCCGCAAATTGGTTGTAACGGACGTGAATATTTAGTTCAAGGTAAGAGCACATCAGTGGATAAAAGGTAATTGAAAAACACCCCAGCAAATCAAATAACTATCAAATTGTTTTTCCTGACTGTTTACGTGTAATTCAAATACGTACAGTGAGCGACCGAAACGATCGGTCCCAGACCCCTTTCACTGGTATTAAAGATAGTAATTAATGACAGCTGGCTGTCTACAGTACATTTGTGTAAAACCTTCTAGACCGGTATAGCTTACGCTCTGTAATTGCAGTAAGTCAGTGACAAGTAATCGCATTCTCAGCATGGATAAAGTGAAGAAATTTGCTATTCATATATACTTTTCCGGCCGGTTCCCTCTGAAGAGGAGCATCACTTCCTAGGTTTCCTGTTATATCTCATAAGTTTTACACGGATTTGCGCGAACTGAATTTTATTCGACGGTCTACGTGCTTCTGAAGTGGGAATCTCGCTAACGGCGCAGCCCACTGCACACCCGATGTGACTAAGCTATGGCTTCAAAAGGTTTGTCACCAACTGTCTATGAACAAGACTCAGGTCCCTGAGTAACTGTCTTTCTGATTGCCCCAGGTGATGCCCTCATGTTACTAGTCGGAAAATTGCCGTTGCGTGGGGGTCAACTGTGAAAAAACAGGTTTATCCAAAGAGTACGCAAACACGGACAGTAAGTGAGTAGCATTACCAGATAGTCTGTTGATAACCAGGTTTCATAGGGAATGTCCTGTGGGCTCTTTGACAGTTTTATGACAGGGTGAAAATCATCTCACCATAGAACAGCCTTACCAACACCTACGGCAACAGATAGGCTTGCTATCTGACTGACATATGAACTGTTCCTGATAACCGAGATACGTGAATAACCTCACCACACTGTAAATCAAGCCCTCTAGCAAAAGACTGGTGAACTCAAAAATTCTGTTCTTCGGAGTGAATTCTCAGTCGTACTGTTGTATAACAGGCAGTTTCGTTGTGAGCAGTATACTACTCACAAGTAGTGTATCACCCACCGGCGACATTCAGGAACAAAAGGACAAGCCCCGAACATAACGGATAAGAAGAGACTATCGGAACAGTGTGTACATGCTGTGTGAGAACTTTCGCCAAGGCGAATGACCACGTACTGTCACCCAATGAATGTGAGTGCATGTGTGTCGTGCAAATGAGTGTACGCGTTTGTGGTTTAGTTTTTGACGTGACCTATACGGAAGTTTGTGCAATAAACCAACTTGCTGGCCAGGCGTCTTTTGCGGACACAACAGTACCAAGCTATCACAAGACTCATTACACACATGCTTTCGTCACCATGGTTCAGGTGTATCGGTTAAGGTACTGGCGGTCAAACGTTCCATTTCGAGTTACCTTGCCACACTCATGTTCCCTATGCAAAATATTTCCCCAATGCCCAATACCACATCTAGTGGTTCTGGAGTAAACTCCACTTAGTATAAATAGTTGGCTCAAAAAAAATATGCACGTTAATTTTTCTAAAGCTCAAACTGCAAGGACCAGACATGCATGTAAAACGCAATGGAATCACTCAAACATCATACAATTTTAGTGTAAGTGTACGCGTTACATACCTGTTGAGCAATAGTGATTGTTTCGGTTGCTATTGTCGTCTGGATAAGCGTTACTTACGTGGTCAGTGCTAGACGTCATTCACCCGGTCACCTTTTTTTTTAGTTCCAACCTGCACGTGATCAAAATTCATCTGTTCGACTTAACGCAATTTCATGAAACGCGGTACGCCGACCGACAGAGAGCAAATATTTGACGATTGATTGCAGTATGGAAGACAACCTGACTAACCTTGAAGTCGTGCCAAGAAAACTGGACGGAAAAACATATGTTGACAGATTTTAGGATAGGATAAATAATGACGGCGTGATTATCTTTGCGACACATTTTGACAGTGCTTCAGCCTAGGCACTGACCGCTATGTGATCAATCGGACCGAGTTGTTTGGTCATTATGATTTACAATACATCAACATTTAATCTGCAAGGTCGTATTGTGGCGTGGTCATGGTCGTAATTAGGTCAGCCCCTTTGAAGTTCGACCGACATGTTGAGCCACACGTAATTACCACCGGGGTGTTCTCACACACGTAACCCCAGTGACCGCACACAGTTACTGTCAACCCGAAAACTAACGAGCCCAGCTTTGCCAGCATCACTGTGATCCACTTTACGCGCGCGGTTGACACCATTCGTTTTCGGACTGGTCTGTCAAAGTGACTAAAGCTGAAAAAACACCTGCAAACATGATTCATCACAAGTGACTTGCAATAAGCTATTTGCGGTTCCACTCCTACACTTCGCATCTAGACAGTCCAGTTAAGACTACGTTCTCTTAGGATCTGTCTGTATTGCATTGCGAAAAGCTTACTCGGGTAGCGTTCACGTATCGCAGTAGCTGGCCAGAAGGATAGCGCCTACTCGTTTCTAGCTGCCCGTACAACGGTTGCTTCTGAATCCGTATATCAGTCGCCTGGCTTAGCCTGGCTAAGCATTATCATGCATTCAGCTGTACTAAGGTCTGTTTGGCGAGGTATGTCAGCTTTCTGTATCAAGTCCGACTACGAATACTCAAGGCTTGCTTTAGACGTTACAGATGGAGACGACTCAGAGGCCACAAACTACGTTGATACAGTGCCCAGGTGTCACTGTTCCACAACAGCGTGGACAGCGCCATAGCTATGTGCACGGACAGCCTTACATTACACTTCATACGGCAGTTTTTCCAGACACTTTTTTCAAAAAGTCCGAAAGTTGCAGTTGCCTTGACTAAACGGGCACCTTAACTCGCGGTCCATTAGTGAACCCGGCGATAGCTTGCACTCAAGGTAGCGGAAGCATGAACAAACATCCACAATGTATCCATCGATTTCATTTGTGTGCATAGGTTTTCCGTCTGGTAAAGATAAAAAACGTCTTATCTGTGTTGGTGTCTCACCAAAAGGTGGTTACCACAGTCACGAAAGGTGTCGCCAACTGCTGCAACCTATTCTCATTATGTTCCAACAACGTATGAACATCTGCAAACAATAGCATGCGCACAATCGAATTACGTAACGGGCTTTGAGTACCTAAAGGACGAGTATTCAGCAGGCAACCATTCGTGAGATGTTTCATCTGAACATCACCCTCCAAGTTTAGAAAAACAAACGTTAGTATCACGGTCAAATAAAAGCTAAACAGGGTTGAGGTCAAGACATAAATCTACTGATGTGTAGTAGGGGATTTGGGGTTTTCATTATACAAATTGAACATCACCCACAACTGATCGCAGCTGTCGTATTCCCATAGACATTCCAGTCGGCCCTATTCGAAAGGATCCGACTAGAAGGTCTGTGGGAATGTGACAGCTGCAATCAATTGTGGGTTATGTTCGATTTCTATTAATTTAGCACAGACGCATGCTGATATCGTAATTATAAAATGTAGATACACAAGACGCCATCTTTGCTATCATAACTAAATGCAACGATTTATTCAACGTGACGAACTTCCCTGGAAATCCGAACATACCAGGCACTGCGCACAATACATTATGTAGCGAGAAGGCGTCCAAATCGCCAGTCACATGCAACGCGCGCTCTCTCGTTCATGAATCATAATTCCAACACGCAACACCCCCCGGTCTCCGTTCACACGTCGTGTGCACTTCTGACCGGTTTACGTGTGTGATCGGCGCCTTCTACCGGGGGGTTTTCTGCCTGCCATTCCTCGTCTGTTTGTCCGATTTCGTTGCGCGATGGCTCGTCCGGCTGCTCGTGCTGTCCGCCATCCACCCAATGTTGGCCTTGACCGTATTGCAACATCGTGTCGAGATGTTCCTCT
>QNGE01001594.1:49113-72694 GCA_008508345.1 Paragonimus westermani
GACGAGGAATGGCAAGCGAAAAACCCTCCGATAGAAGGCACCGGTCACGCACGTAAACCGGTTAGAAGTGCACACGACGTGTGAACGGAAACCGGGGGGTGCTGCGGGTTGGAATTGCGACTTATAAACGAGAGAGCGCGCGTTGCATGTGACTAGCGGTTTGGACAATAAAGATTGTGCTTTATTGGACGCCTTCTCGCTACAATATGGTTCACTGTGTCAGTAAAACTACTCTACGGTCACATCTGAAGCGGGGTGTAGGCGACAACTGTGCTAAACTCGTCCGAGCTTCATCCAGACAGAAATCGGTGCGCATTTTCGAAGGTCAGAGGTGTTCACGAGGGTTTTTCTCTATCGCCAGTTTCCCATAGCTATCGCTATTTACATCATAGCGTATTTACGATCATGTGACATACAAGGTCACATGTGAAGTGCACACTAACAAGCCACTAAGTTTTGGACAGGCACAGTCGAGGTAACCGGGCCCGCAACCGATTTGCAGCCAATATCGATTACATCGTACCAATACCTCTTTAATATCACAGCCGACAGCTTGGAGACATCGAAGCGAATACTTTGGGCTACAACTGGAAGGAGGCTCTGTATGCGCCCAAACATGAAGCGCTCTCTCTACAGATGAACATTTTTGTCCATCTGTGTCGTTGCGTCAGTGTTGACGAACATGCAGGTGAATCGGCCAACAGTCACATTTCAAATTCCAGAATAAATGTAGAACAAGTGGGCTACGTGGCGACTGAGGCATAGGAACCTCTCCATCATACGGTTATTGCACGTAGAAACTGGGAATCCTTCCATGCTATACTGATGCGAAACAGAGCCTCACAAGAGCGTGAGATGATCATACGTTCCGCGATTTTGATATTTGCTGCTTGCACATAACTGCTCGTTTAAGGTGAAAACCTCATCAAAACGAGACTAGACCCTGACGAGGTGTGATGGCTTGTGCACCTCAATGACATATTGGATCAAACTGGACGGTGTGATCACCACACCGTCAGTCACTCATACCAGACAGGCCAATAGGTAGAGCTCTGACAAACCACAGTCTCCTGGTCCTCCAGGTTGGGGGTGGAAGAAGGTTGGTATCTTTTTCCCGAAAAACGTACCAGTTCTGGTACACTGTCACTCACCCACCAGCTGCCTTGTGGTACAAGCTTCCAAGCCACACCCTCTGGTTGAAAACCATAATCATTCTTCTGTCTAGCTCTGGGCGTCCTGGCAGTCTTTCGGCCCACACACAAACATGGATACTCACAACATCAGTAATTCCACACTGCATCGGCCGTCTCGCACTACAAGCCGGGTCGCCCTATCTAAAGCATACAGCAGGGTGAATAGGCAAAAACATGCTACAATTGATCCCTCACCCGCTATCCCATCAAACTTGGCTCTCAAGCTCCTCCAAACACCCAGTCCTAGTAATTACTTTGCAGGTCCCACAACAAATATGGCTAGTCATAGTAACACTGTGTCGGTGAGTCGTATTTCTTACCATTCAGCCTCAGCCCTCCCACCTCCCTTGGTTGGACCTAGAATGCGAATTAATATAGGTGCTTTCAGTGTTCGCAATCCGAAACAAATAGGTCAACAGGCTTCTCTCGCACGAATGTTGGACTCGTTAACTGTTTGTTGTGTTTTAGAGACTAGAATTCGGAGCATTAGTCACCGTATTGAAGTAGCGGCACCCACAATGTCTACCCGATATTGGTTATACACTTCTGGTGACCCCACGGTCACCGTTGCCAGCCAGGCTGGAGTAGGTGTAGTCCTCAGCATTACGGCTGCAGCCGCATTAGTACGTTGGATTTCTATTAACAGTAGACGTTGTGCCGTCCGCTTAGCAGTTTCTGTTAAGAACAGCCCTAGGAGCAAAACTTTCAGATATCATTTCGTTGTCTTTTTTTCATTCGGATCTAGCCACTATCATTCGGTCGAAACATGGTCCTGGCATGGTCACTCAAGTTGAAAATGTGAACGCCCAGGTCGGCCGCCTTATTGAGGTTGAGTGTCATTTGGGTAGTAGGTTTGAAAATGGCATCAAATCGGTCGGACAATGGCGGGCGGCTGTTACAATTGTGCGTTCAGCACAAGCTTCTTCTAGTCAGCACTAATTTTAGACATCAGACGTTATAGTTGGTTGGTTGTTATAGTTGGTTTTCCCAATCTTCGAATCAGATCTGGCCTCCGGTAAATCGACAGCTGTTCAGGACTGTTGTTCCTGTTGGAACACTTACATGGATTCACGAGTTGGTAAGTTGCCGTTTCGTTCTTACTTTTGTTGGGCAATGAGTCCATTGATACCAACGACTGGCTGTTGAAAAATTGGCCAAACCGTCGGTAAAGCATGGGTACCAAACTAACTTGGAAAGCAAGTCTAAAGGTCGTAACCCCCCAGATACTAACAGGAGTGATCTTGATTATGTTGACAAGGGGTTGCTGTTTGACAATTTCTAAGCAGCACAGACAATATTAGACGCTATTTCGCGTTCTGTTAAACATCTTGGAATGCGCTTTGCAACTTCGAAGTGCAAAGTGCTCCTGTACAAATAGGATTACGCAGATTTATGGAGATTGTTAACCGGTTTGTGTTCTTGGGAAGCAAATGCGTAGGAAATGAAAAAGAAGCGCATATCTCTAAGGCTAGGACAGTATCGCCAATCTGAGCGCACCTATGGCGCCTAAGGGTGGCGTGTATAGGGCGACAGTGAGGGATCTATCACTTTTCGGTTGCGAAACTTGATCGTTGAAGGCAGAAGACGTGAACCGTATTCAGGTACTTGACCATCGATGTCTGAGTTCGATCCATCGTATTGGTTGCCACCAACCAGTGAGCAACAAGGAGGCTGGGAAACTGGTATTTAGTTGTGAATGCCATGCGAGTTCTTTTATTCGATCCTTACGTCTACACAGGCTTAGATAGCCAGGCGATGCACTAAGGATGTTTGCTAGCCGTCTGCTACCCCGAACACTTTGCCAGTGCTGCTACCGACTGGCGTAAGATGCAAGGAGGATAGAGGATGACCTGGTGCGGAGAAATGTAGTCCTTCATTAATGGTTTAGCCATTGTAGATCAGGTTCGTCTTTCGCACCGAAGGTCTCGCCACCCACAGAGTCGGTGTCTGGTGAGGTTGGATGGGATGCCGGCTAATTGGGTTCAGTGGCATGAATGTCGTTGTTTTGCCGAGTTGGTTCTGAGTTAGGTGCACTCGACGACGCAGGGCAGTGGAAGCCATGAGGAGGCTGTCCTGCTGATGATGCCTTACATTCAGTTATGATACAATTGTTTGTTTACAAGGTATAGGCACCTTGATGTTGAATGTTTGAATATATAGATGTGGTTATTTATGGTAGTTAGGTCCCTTGCTTTGCCTTTTTCGCTTTCCTGCTACAGGCCAGGATTTGTTTTTTTTCTCCACGGCCGTATGGCAGTTAGGCACCAATCAGAGCCATTGCTGTCCATGGTGATGATGACAAAACCCCAGCGAACAACCTGGCTACAAGATGTCAGAGAAACAGGGATAGTAATGTAAACAAATACGACCTCCACTCGTCAAGTTCGTTTACTCGGATAGGTGTTTGGTAGTCTTAATTCACAATGACTTCGCGCAGAAGCGAGACGTAACGAGACTTGTCTCCGTCCTCTCAAGGCGTCCGCCGGTTAGGAATCCAAGAGTTTAGGACATCGATAATTAGAGACGTTGTAAGATGTAATAAAGAATCTCAATCAGAGGTGCTTGTCTGAAAAAGTCTGAAAATCGCGATATCTGCTCGCCTCAGTCTAAACTAAACGAAGTGGATGCGAAATATCAACGATATGACTATCAAACCAGCTATCACTGGGTTAATTTTGAATATCTGGACAAAGCTACAATGGTTAGAGAGTGCTGTACGCGGGGTTGCGACCAGTGGTATTTCTGCATTCCACTCTATGTACAACCCCAGTCAACATAAAACATTAAGGAAATGATCTGCTCCAGTCAGAAAACAGAATCGCTGACCTACATTGTGTCGATGACACTGTTTTGTTTTAAGATAATGCACGCGCATTCCAAGAAGCGGTGAACTTTTCGCATGGACACCACAATATGTTGCGATCAGCACTGTCAAACTGTACGTAGTTCCTCAACAATAGTAATGGTTCATGCATACTCTCGATCCGGATGGCGATAACCTAGATCTGGTTACCTACCTCTGGAGTCGGTGGGTTATCTATCTCTCGCTGAAGAGCACGGTGAATAACGCATCCGTGCGCGTGGTACCGACCTACGGTTGCAAAACCCAACCGCTCGGCGTCGGTGATGTTCGTAGAGTGCCTGCAGTTGATAACCATTGTCAGTGTAGTATTAGCCATGGCGATAGCAGCAAAACTTGGACAATGATGATGCGAGATAACGTGTGCTAAGAATAGACGGTCTCTTTCTAAGCAAATTAGCTTCGTTTTACGTATGTCCACCCAGTGCCTGCTACATCGCACCGTGTTTGTGTTCCTTGGGTACGGCCAGCAAAATAACATGACGAGTCACTTACGAGTTAGCGTGGGAGTGTGAGAAAAGCGACATCAAGTTTTGCCTTCGTTAGCTCCCAGATAGAATGTAAAAAATTCGAGTTTATTTGGTTAAGGACTCCAGAGATGACGGATGCAAGCCGACGTAAGTGGAGGGTTAGGTTATTACGCCTATCGCCGTGGTCTTTCTAAACACCATTACACAAACTTTCAGTATACCAGATGCCCAAGTGAATAAAAAAATGCGAAAAATTGTACGCAGAGCAAAACTGAAGAAATCCTCCTCGTCACACATACTGTTGATGTAAACTGGACACTATTCATATTTGATTACGGTTTCAAAATTCGGACACTTTCCAGCCGGTCTCTTTCGAAAAAGGACACTAAGTTCGGAGTTGGCTCGTCGGAAGTGTACATAATTACCGAAACCCGGCTCTCATGTGGCAACTGTGTTGACTGTCGTATCACAGACCTCACAAAGAGCAGGAACGAATTACTATGCCTCAATGTTCAGTCACGCCCTCTTGTGAGCAATGCCTAAGTTGCCCGATCGCCTAGAGAGGAGACGGCTAATATCCTGTTAACTCTAATCGATGACCCACGCTGCTGAACAACGCATGTACCAAAAGTATACCAGCCAAAACCACTAGCTTTAAGTAGAGATATACTGTCCGTGATCCTGTTCGTTTTATTAACTAGAAATTGTAGAGCAGCATTTTCTCAAAATAAGTTTTAGCAGAGCAGTCAACAATGTTAATGCGCACGATTTACAGCCTGGCAAATTTCTCTGCATATCATCAAGTGCGCGTTACAGAACAGATTATAAAGCGGAAAACAAGGGTCAAATGTGAAAAAAACACAAGGGAAACATACGGCGGAGCTATTCGCCAAACAGTCAATTACATCGTTACCATGGTAGCACCAAACTAGTAAGTTTTTCTGCACACACAGACGTCTCAGAGAAACTGCTCCGGTATATCGTGACAACCGGGGCTTATCAGTTGCGTAGACAACTGTGAATGCCTGCGTGGAATCCACTTGGTGAGGGCTCTCCAGGAGGTGATGAGCGATCGTTGATGCCAGTGCTGTGTGTGATGGTTGCCGTGTGCACGCATGAGTGTCAGTTTGCATCTGCGCAAATATTTCCTCATCCGTGTTGAAATGTGGTCCGAGATCCGAAACTTCAGCCGCCGTTCCATCATGCTAGTGTAGTCGACCTGACAACTGCACGAAAATCGGTAAGTGACACAGGATCTGGTAAACGGAGGCATTTGAGGTTTTAGAGGTGGAACTGGAATCCGTTTTGTGGTGTAGGTTAACACGACCTTTGAAGCATTATACGTCCGTAATAAGGCGGCCTTCAATCGGCGTTGTAGCGATGTACTGACATCATCTCCCTTGAACGGTGGTCGTAAAAATGCGTTCAGTCTGACACCACCACCGATTTTTGTGTGGAGTTTTACCTTAGAAAACCTGAAGGTCAGTGATTGCGGATACTCGTTGTCTAACAGAACCTGATTAATTAGTTGCTGTTCACTCTTGATTGTGTCCCGAGTACAGATCGTTCTGATTCTATTGAATAACGTTTCGGCGAGGTCTGTTTTATAAGGCTTCGACACAAAACCGTTGAAGTATATGTATTGGCCGTTCCACTTACGCTTGCTATAAACTGGGCGTTGTACCGAGCCGTCAGTCCCAAGGGACTTCTCAGGGCTATACCATAAATTTGCCCATAGCCTTTGTGATGGAAGTAGAATTTTACATTCAAGGTACACAAAAGAAGGATCCGTTCGAATTCAGATGTTGGAATGGGTAATGCGAGTTTATCCATAGTGATGTAACCACAAATGACTCCAACAGTTTCACGTAGGGGTACGTTTGTGAATAATGAGTTGACATCCATACTAGTAATGTGTTCCTTATGAAGCTTTACATTCTCAAGAATTTCGGCAAGCTGGAAGCTGCTCTCGGCGAATGTTTGGATGTTGACCATTTCATTGGTCCTAGTTTCCCAACCAGCCACTTTGCCAGTTTGTGTTGAGCTGAGTTATACATCGACATAACTGGTCCCAGTGTCCTTGTGAAACTTGGGAAATCCATAAGGCTGGGGTATACGAGAGCCTCTGGGTCGTAGTCTTCGCTGTCGTTGAATTGATTAAGTTCATTTGTTGGAAAAAAATTATTTCTTTCGACATTGTTTGTTCGAACTCAGCGGGATTACCAGAGGCAACGTTAGTTACAAATTTGTGACAATCATTCGAGATAGATGTATTTTCTAAATAACCCGATCTATCAAGTAACACTGTTCTTGATCCTTTATCAGGATGTAATATTACCGAAACGTTATCCCTTTCATGCTCTTGCAAAGCGTCCAGGTGTTTTGGTATGAGCGCACATTTACGTCTGGAACTATTTGTGCGGTATTGATGTTCAACATCGACTAATTTTGTTTTAAACCACTGCGCACTGTCACTCCGGGATTGAAGTCAGTTTCGAGAGTTGATCAAAATGCAGTTCAAATTGAGTCTGTTTCAATGCTGCTGCATTTTTTCAGCGGAATGCAGATTTTTAACCTAAACGAAAGTGCTCCTAGTTGTAGTGCACTCAGTCACACTGAAGACAAGTTAGTTACATATCTACTGAGATTTTTGGGCAAAGTAGCTCTACGAAAATTATGCGCAAGCCACTTTTTCAGTGAAGTTAACATTGACTTCTTAGATTGTTCAATCCTTTTGTGACAAAAGTTCACAAATTTCAAATGATACGCCAGACTGAGTTGATTCGTGAGATGTTGCTTATTCATACGGGTTCGATGATACTGTTGGAGCTTTTCGGTACAGACTATCTGCCAAACAGTGAAATCAGAAGACCGGTTTTGCAAGATGGTAATACCATTTCGTATGTTCTCGTCAGTTGCTAACACATAACAGCGGTGAAAATAAAAAATGTTTAGGCGATTTAAGTTCATGCATCAAGACAATGTATACACTGGTCTGTCATTAGTCAAAACCATGGCAGACGGAGGTTCAAGGTCAATAGCTTTTGCACACAGAGGACCGGCTTGCTACGCGTGACTAGCAGCGCTTCGAGTGATTTAAGAATGACAGGCTTGTGATGACGCATCAACACGCGGAAAGCGTTTGTCGGGTCGACCACATGACCGGTCTCTAGCAGGTGTCTGGCGATCGAAGAAGCCGGCTTGCGTTGTTTGGTAGGGTCGCGTCGGGTCACACCACACATCAAGTCCTCGATATACTTGGGCACGTGTTCCTTCATTCTAAGGCGCAGGGATCGATCAGTTCTGCCAATGTAAACGTCACCGCAGCTGCAGGTGAACTGGTAGATACAGTGTGAAGTGGACAGCTCTGAAGTCCGCGTCTTGATGTGAGGAAGGGTGAGCGATTTGGTGCGACTGAGTAAGCGCAGTGTAGCTGCATTATACGTCCTTTGGATGGCCTGCATCAGTCGTCGCGTTAGAAACGACATATTACTATCTCCTTTGTACGGTAACTGCATGTACACCGGTTTCTTCGGGACAGACGTTTCCTGTGGGTTTATTAATTTCGGCTTACTGTGAAAGGCAATGAAACCCAGTGGATAACCGTTGGAGACCAAGGTGTCACGAATAAATTTCAGCTCGGCATCTAGTGTATCACCGGTACATATAATTCGCGCTCTGTGAAATAGACAACGAACCAACGAGCGTTTGTGTTGTATGGGTGAGAAACTGTTGAAATTCAAATATTGTCCTCCCCAGGTAGACTTGCGATGTACCGATCGACACACTGTACCGTCATTTCGTCGCTTGATGTTAATGTCCAGAAAGGCGAGCGTGTCTTCCTTTTCAAACTCGGACGATAGCGTTAGATTTGGGTGCGAGGAGTTCAGTAAATCCAATAGTTTCCTTATGGTCTCCTTGTCTTGTGCGAGTACTATTATGTCGTCGACATATCGTCGATAAAGCGGGATGTCATGCAATGTATTCGCGAGGCGGAGCTCAATCATAGACATGAAAAATTCAGCCAAAATCGGTCCTAGAGGGCTACCCATCGCAACCCCGTCTATTTGTTTAAATCCCATGTTTTGAAAGTAAAATTTGATATTTTCAGTACACAATAATAGCAAAGGCTTCAAGATGTTGGGTGGGACATGCAGCTTTATGTTATGAGCCAGTGCAAAGTCACAGATAAAGTCGACCGTCTCCCTTAGTGGCACATTTGTGAAAAGCGAGTTTACATCAAGAGAGCACATAACTTTTTCTTTCAAGTCGACTTTATCTAGAATTCTACACATCTCAAACGTATCCTTCAGACAAAATTGGGAAGTGAGTGCGCGAACTGGCTGTAAAACATTCACTAACCACTTGGCCAGTTTGTGATAAGGCGAACCAGCCATCGCAAGGATTGACCATACGAAATGGTATTACCATCTTGCAAAACCGGTCTTCTGATTTCACTGTTCAAATTCGTAACTGGGGAAGGATGTTTTATATCTGCCAAACATCTAAAATTTCCAGAAGTTGATATCAATTTCTGAAGTCGCGAATTCTGAGTCGCTTGCAATAATTCACGGAGTGACGATTCAGGCTTAGGCAGTTGGATAAGAATTCCACATGCACAGATTCCATAGCGACCTTACATTAAATAAGAATTGTTTCGGGGTTTCGAGCTGGCATTCAGCCGGTCAGTAGACTGGCAGTTGAAAACACAAACAATACCAACGACAGAAATTGAAATACAGTGAAAATTAAGTTAGTAGTGGGACAGCAGAAGCTTGATAGACTGTTTGCAGATGTGCCCTACACAGAACACTAAGGATAGCAATGAGAGGAACGTGAGAATGAAGAACAAAACAGACCAACAGGAACACAGTTCAAAATAGTGCTGTTGAAAGGAATATACACGGTGTGCAACTATCCTTATGAAGAGAGTGTACGTGATTGTCAAAACTGAAAAAGAACCAAAAAGTGATGTTCAGTCTTTAACAATTGAAACGGTTGGAGAGAAGGCCTTAAAGTTGTCCGGAGGCAAACTGATGATCATGGAGCCAGCGATGTGACCCGGTCATCATTATACTCATGAACGCAATGTGTGGTAAACATGCAGAAGAATAAAAAATGCACGAGATAGACGAATCCGGATCAGTCTAGCAATTGACAGAGTAGTAAACTTGAATATGACACTGGGAAGACACCAACCACGTGGTGCTCTCCAGAGTAACATTCGGAACACATTGAACGCACGTGGACATGTAATTAATCCCAAACATTGAAACGGCGTTCCACACACTGATTTAAATAGCTGAGGAGGCTACTGCAGTACAGGGAAAATTAGCATGGGATAAGGCTCTTCGTAACACGCACGATGATGCCTGCTTTCCGATGACAGTCCTGTCGCACTTGTTACGGAACCCCTTTGTGAGTTTTCCCCGTCCGTACGGCGCAACGATGCACCTCAAGACTGGCGTTGCCTACGAAAATCAGCCGACCATATGGTCGCTCAAAGTCAATGGAAGAATTAAACTACCGAGGTGGTATCAGTCACAAAAGTCTGTCCCACATACTCCATTAATGTCCTCTTGCCCAGTCTGACAGATGCAGATGACATAACCATAGCAGCTGCGTTAATAGTCCATAAAGTGAGGAACAAAAAACACACAACGATCCCAGAACTCCATATTCTCACAGCTAAGTCACTTCTTAGATCCAACACATTCAGAGACAGTGAAGAAGCTCAACACACATTTGCTTCTATCCATTCCTGAAGCCTCCCCCTTTCCAAAAATACCGCTATGTCCCACCATACTCGCTAGGACAGATTTTACACATCTATCGTCAAATGATTTCTCTAACAGATAGGTCTTTTAAAATATGATAGCTCAGACAGTTGTGTAGAATCTGTTCGGACTTCCCTCAAAATATTGGATTTGTATATGAATTACCTAGTATACGTACACGAAGCCACATATATATTAAGAAACCTTCAAGAACCGTGTAGCGTGTAACATAATAATGAATCATACACCTAATTTGTGTAATGGCATATCACGTCTAGGCATATTGGGTGAATCCCAAATCTGGGAGGTGTATGCTTTTCGTTAGTTATTTATGTAAGTTCACTTAGGGGACGAATTGTGTTGGAGAAATAAGTGCAATTTTACCAGTGGCGAGACGGATATGATTGATAGCACCAGTGTCCGAACCGGCCTGTCACACTGACCGAAACATGCTCCGCGAGACTTGTGGTTTCACTCACACCACACATATCCAATGCAAACTCGGAGGAATAAGACCAGGGTACACATAAGTAGACGGTGACCAACACCTGAAGGCTAGCAGTATACAACAAACACCCATAATCTAACGCGCCAGTTTCATCATCACTATCAATAGACTGCCATTGAATTCGATGAGACGGAGTGTGAATTGCGGAGAAACGGATCTGAGATATACAGAACTCGTAAATCACACAGCAATTGTTGATTAGGTAAAGCAATGAATAAACCCAAAAGAAGATGAAGGTACTGGCAAGACTATGACCAATAGGCCGTAGCTGCAGTCCCTGCTACTCAAAAGCCTATTTGGATTAGCAAAACTCTAGAGCGAATAGATACTGTCATACAATCAATTGGAGTGAAGGTGCCAGTGTAACGCACTTACAGTCTAGTAGATAAGCGTTGAATAATCAGTTAAACGTAAAGATCAACGTCGTATCAAGCTGATGTTTGATCAAATGTTAGTTTACATTACACCACTATAGCATGGGTTATCGGCGACGTGCAAACTGGGTACTGAAAAGTCACTGGATGTAATCACAATAACTCGATATAAACCGGACTCGAACTTGTGATCGCAGTTGGAATACGATGCCATAGCATTGATAGACAGAGTGAGAATAACACAACGTTAGGAGCAAGTTGTAATACTCAGGAGTGTTTTAATCGAAATCACATTACCAAATGTCCTCAATATGATGTCATAACCCCTAACACTTTACGAGTTTGAAAACCCAACCTTTCAACACCGAGTTTACTGGTGTCTAGCGTTTGCTATCCTATCCACGACAGATTAACCGGCTTCTCCACGGTTAACAGATGCTGTGCATCTCAATAACGGCTACACCAGCAGATTTAATGTAACTGAACGAACGGGTGTTTCTTCATCAGTATCCTTGAAGGACCGATACAAATGAGGCGCTGTCATGCCAGTAACTTAGATGCGTGGTTTGAATTCCAGGTGTCATTCAAAATGATAGCAGCAATCGGCGATACAAACCGATCAACCTCACTTGTGAATGCGTCGTTCAACTGTGATTAATCAGCCACATAGCAACCGAACAAACTTACTTATTATCTATGATAAGGTGATACGCCACGCACAATTGTTCACTCGGGTCATTGTTGATCAAAGCTGCAAACACTTCACGTTCGGTAACATTACAGGCCTGACACACTTCATAAACAGCCTCCTGAAAACAAAAGAGGAAAAGAGGCACACAATATGTATTAGATAGACTCATGCTAGTCATACAATTATGGCTCTATTACGCCCGTTGCACGACTTTTCAGCCTAACAGGATTATATAGTGGCCACATTAACAAAAGTGAACGGAAAGAAAAATTGAAGTTTGTGCAATTTACTTTTGGAATTCAACAGCACAAAAGTGCATAGTGTAGAGACGATGAACGGAAGACCGAAGCCCTATTTGTAAACGCACAAGAAAATTGGTTTCAATATCGGAAAAGTAGCGAATATCGGAAACACGATGTCGTTACAAGTGAGTCACCTCCAGCTCATACGGAGTAGAAGAGAACTGAATATTCTAAGCTAGTGTGCAGTGGGTTGGAATAAATACAAAACAACTTGTCACAAGCGGTAGACGCCAACAATTGACTGCCACGTATGTTAAACCACCGCTGGGAGCTCGGCAAAGATGGGGCGATATAGTAAGCAGTGGAGTAACATTCATAAAACAGTTTGTTTATATACTCTCAAGTTTCGGGATTTGCGAGAGCGAGTGTGCTTGATTTCCAGGACTAAAATCCTACAACCTGAAACGACCGCGGTGATGTCATCCGATGTGCACGAGTGAACGAAAACATCGATGTTCAAAGATCTCAGCGTCCAACATTCTCGACATTCGGTAAGCACGGCTGGAGGCCACCACCTAAAACTTCATTAACCACAGCCCAATAAGCGTGATACTTGAATTCAGATAAAGCCTCCCTGAACTAAAGGATGTCTCAAGTTGGAGAGGACTACTTCAGTCTTGTAACTAAGCCTTACTTCATAACTTTATGAATACCAGATTTCCCCGCGTACCTCGTTGCAGGCATACATATTCACACGACAGCTTAAGGTGCGCCATTTTCCAACAGCTGGAAGAACTACCCAAATAGATGCAATATATCCAAATTATCCCAATTCATACTTATGCCGACATTCCAGCTCAAAGCGCATTGTAGAGTTCTAAAATGAAAAGCAAGCTCCATTTCTCTTGGGAATATCTAGGTAACGTTTATGCAAGAGATTTAGGTATGGTTGGGAGATTCCAATTCAATCTTCTTGAATGGAACCCGTCAACTCAAATTTCGACCTTAATGCATGCTCGTTTAAGCCTAGCCAACGAAACTAACAGATCCTTCATGTGAACTAGATTTAGACTGCGCGGGGGAAGTCATTGGATTGATGTTTTGTTGTGTGATCCGGACTTTAGCCGCTGCATCGAAATGCGCCAAACAAGTAATTTGTTGATATGTCCGATTTACGGTATACCTTCAGTACAAGAATGAAAGTAAACGATACGAAACGGAGAGTATGTAAAACTGGACAAATCGGCTCTGTTGCAAGCAAAACAATTCGTAACTACCGCTACTAGCAAGGACACCTTTGACCACCAAGTAGCCATTTCCAGACAGGTGCCGACTATGCAATGCTGGGCATTTATCAAATCGCATCAGTATCACACTAATTCAACAGGATAATCGGAACTGAAGATCACATATGCTCCTTTGCTCATAGGAATAGCCAGATTTCGTGATAGCCATCTGGTCGTAGGACAAGGCAGACGCCCGATTTTTTGGCGGTTGATAGATAACACTGAAACAACACTAAAAGTAACATCAAATTACGCGAATTTGTTAAACGCGCGTGCGTAAAAATAATTCGTTGCTTCAAAAAATAAGCAATATATGAAAAGTTTGGTATCCGCATAATTGAGATACAGTGCACAAGATTCGGCCTCTGTCCGAGCAGTTAAACAGTTTCATTATATTACAAGCACGGTGATACAGAAAAGTAATCTATCAACATAGCGGAAAGGGGGAAAAGATATAGAAGACACACGACGAGTGCGGACTTACAACGTCCTATTAGTCCTCTACATAATGTACGACGAAAAGTTGATACGCTGGCATGAGAACCACGACTGACTGAAAAGGTCCATCGGTTAAAGAACGTTACAGAAAAGCAATCACATAACGCGTGTGACTGATCCGAGGGAATTGCTGTGGCACACAGCATTGCCGTGTTACTCACTTTATCAATGATGGACGCGTCTTCATCACGCTCCTGCGGAAACAACTGGCTAGGAAGATCCACAACAAACCAAGGATGGCGACGAATCTCATCAATTGTGGCCCGCTTAATCGGATCCACTGTAATCATACGACGGAGCAAATCACGAACCTAGAAGAGAAGAGGGAACGGTGAATTTGTAACGTGAATCACGCGCATACGTTCCGGTCGTGTAAACGATGTCTGATGCACATGAATGTTTTTAATTTGATTTGTGTCACATCACCCACCCTAAATCAGAAGGATACACGATGAACAAAAACAGTCTACTGTTTCACATGAAGTGGATAGAAAAATAGAAAATATTCCAAAGACAAGAAATAGTCTGCACACATACCATTCTAGTGCTTGAAATTGTCAGAGGATGATACCGACTCTCCATACTGAGTCTTTAATGAGCATCAAAATGTAGGTCTAGTGATGGTCCGGTCACACAAACTACGCACAAATTCACTTTAATCATTCACAAGCAAGAATATGCATGCACGTATGGGAATCGTTCAGACATCCTGTTAATTGTGCCACTTCAGAAATTTGCGAATCTGTACGAAAGAAGGAACGGTTTAATGTCTAAAAGACAGTTACTAGATTGCACACAATTCCAGAGTACTCGTAAAAATAAAGAAAAGAGGCGATACATTGAAAGATTGAAATTAACGATCCATTCTTCCCACTGAACGACTGAACAGTGGGAAAAATTATGGAGACATCGAACGATTTATTAGTGTTAGTGACAATAATGAACCAAAGCGGAAGAAGTAAGGGTAGTGGTAACCACTGCGTGAGCTTGTGATTCCAGCAAATTCGAACATTGTCAACATGGTTTAAAACACTCAAATAATTCGCTGAACACAACGTTTTGTCGTGACAGTTGTGAACCACAGAGCAAAAGCTCCACAAATGTGAGTTTTTCGCAATAAAATTGTATGAACAGGTGTAAAAGGCACAAAGGAGTCTGAACAAGCAAGAGTTAAAAATAAGTGTTCCAGGCGATAGTACATTCAACGATCATGATGAACAGAAGTAAAGTTATCCAAACAAGTTAGGTAGACGCGATCTCAATTCGATGAGTTTTTGAATAGCATTCATCTATTTTTGAGAACAACGGACCGTTGGGTCTTGGGGAAACTGATTATCTGTGGCAAAAAACCCCGCAAATTGTGTGAAAATGTGCATTAGACCGTTCTACGGGATTTACTCCGGATTCCAGTCGTCATAATTATCAACCACACATTAGCGCCAGGATAGAGATAAAAAGAGAGAGTGGAACCTACGAGCACGAGACGGTTGTCGTATATGCGACTGTCGATATGCTCTGGACGCAAATCTGGTACGCTAGGGCGTGTAGCTGAAATGTCCTGACTCCCTGGTCGATTACTAGTGAGACCAACAGATCCACCCAGTTAATATGATAAAAATGCATACGCGTTCAGCGTAAATCAAATCTGGCTTTGCCGTGGCTCGAGATACCGTTTGTTGAGACCGCGATGAGGAAAACGTTGAAAACCAAATTACATAGGAGACTCGATGCACATTTAAAGATATATATATATGTAAAATAATGTGCTCAGTAAAAGGATAAGCATAATAGCAAACACGGAACAAACAGGAAAATTGTAAACAGTGTCTGCAACAATATGAGGATCAAGATGTCACACAAAACATGGGTCATGAGCGGACCATAATCTACTGGGGAGAGGGTAGTTTAGAAGAGACAGTATAAAAAGGTGTGAAACTGAGTCCGGGCAAATATGAACTAGAAAGCGGTGGCCTCAACAATGATAAAGTGACACCAGCGATCATAGCGAAAACCACCTGCCTACGAACCACCCACGAGGGATTTTTCATTTATGATCAGCACCGACAAATAACAGTAATGAAACACAAAAAAGAAAAGTGAGACTGGAAATACAAACACAGATGTATGATAGCTTGTCACTCAAATCGGCGGTGCTACTATCAGATGGCGTGATGTGTGTAATTTAAGACGTGACTTCTTGTTCAAAAATGCGTGGCGAATGGAAGTAATCCCCATGGAAATACACAGAGTTCAATCACCACTGTGAATAACACTAAGTGTTCAACAACACAACCATATGGTCGGTAAGAAAAGCCACACGAAGCCACACAGAAATCAGATCAGGTAGCTCGAGAGAGAGACAAGACGACGATGACCGCCTCAAGGAAGCTCAACACGCAACTGACCACTGGATCACATTGTAGCAAAAAGGAGCTCATTAAAGCGCAGTCTTTATTCTCCAACGCGCTAGTAACCATGCTACGCACGCGCTCGCGTTTAGGAATCAGAATTGTCGTCAACCCCACACACCCCGGTCTCCGCTCACACGTCGTGTGCACTTCTGTCCGGTTTGTGCTTGACTGACGCCTACTATCGGGGTGGGGGGGGGGGGTTTCCGTCTGCCATTCCTCGTTGAACGATGGTTCATCCAGTTGCTCGTGTTGTCTGTAATCTATCCACTGTAGGCTTTGACCGAATTGTATGAACTTGTCGATACATCCCTCCTAATGTTGGGATAGTCGCGTCCCCGATCTGATTATCCATCCCATTTTCCCTGTCATGTCTCGTCCGTTGGTTCGATCCAGTTGGGCGATGGCTCATCTGGGCGCCCACGCTATCCCCGATCCGCTGTGGGCTTTCGGACGTGCCTACCCCCGTGTTGAGGTACTGCGCCAACAACACAACATGACCAACGGTGGTCCTCCATAAAGCAACCAATAGAATTCATTTCGAAAACAGCCACACCTAATAAAATGACGTGTGGGGAATGTCTCAGACGTGCGGTCGGTGTTGGGGATAGACATGAGCACACCATAAAGGTTTAGGCGATTCAGGGTACCATCCTGTCACAGAATTCTACTTTCGTCCAAGGAAATACATACGACTGCATCAAAATTCCTCCAGGAACACCGCATCCCCAACTAGTGGAGAGCAGTGAACGCTGTGTTTAACTCTTACCCTGAAGCTTCGCCAACGACAATTTTTATTGATGACGGACTAGTATGCGTAACAACATAAATCTTTAGTTGCTTTTTCTCATCTGTGTTGTTTCATTGTGTATTGTGCTGTAAGTGATAGGATCAAACGAAACGGTACTACAACCTTGAGAATACGCAGTCTGATTTGGTTGGCAAATGAAGGTTTTTTCAAATTTACAAATAAATGCATGAGAAAGGAGGAAGACAATCGAAAATCTTACCCCCGAACTTAGAGTCTCCGGTAGGTGGAAATATCCTGCCTTGATCTTTTTGAATAGAGTGGGAATGTGTTCGTCGTCGAAAGGGAGCGTCCCACATAGCAACGCATACAAAATCACACCACAGGACCACACGTCCACTTCCGGACCGGCGTACAATTTGCCGGAGATGACCTCAGGTGCTGCGTAGTTAGGCGATCCACAGGAAGTGCGTAAAAACTCGCCATCTTGCATCATATTAGAAAGACCTGTGATCCATTTATGGAAAACAAAGGTGGACAACACATTATTCGAAACGAATTAGTAGATCACTCTGCTTATTAGTAGCGTAAGTATTAAACATTGATATTAGGAATTAACAGTGCTGAACGAGTTTAACTCATGTTATGGGTTAATTTGTTTACGGGTGCACCGACATCTAAATCATGTGAGCGAAAAGATATTTGGCTAGGAAACGCCCGTCATTTTTAAAAAAAATATTCGACTCGAACATTTGACTATCTGATTATGACGTTTCCGGGTGGCATACGGGCTGAGTGCTACAAGAATTGTCCAACCTAGACAACAATGGCTGAAGTAAAATAGGATAAATCCAGCAACAGATTTTACTGTAATCACTGTCATTGAGCTATCCCGAGTTCAGTGAAAGTGCACGATATCACATGTCGCAGATGGCACCGGGGAAAACGAACAAATAAGGAGCAACAGTGAGCTGTGCAGACAAGAAACTTCTCAGATGAGCACCAGTTATAACGATCTCGTGTCGTGAAATCACCTACAGGACCGACTCCCCTTCACGGCACAAACGAGTTATCGCTGTCCCGATGAACCAGCCGACTCGTTTCCACTCCCGTCACAGGATGATTGATGCTAAAGAGCATTGCGTCACAGTGACCAGACCTGACCTGGAGAGAAGGCGTCTCAGCGACTTTATCAAACCCATTTACTACTACGAGAAGTTAGGAGAAACGTGTAACGAACAAGCTTGTTTTCGGTGATTCATCATCAGGCTAATTACAACACATTTATATGAATTAATCATGTGTGAGAAAAGGTACAGTAAGGGATCGAACGGCTCATTATCAGTTTCAGAAGAATCAGGTCAATTGTACAAAATAATTGATGACTGTTAAGATAGTGGTCATGATTACGCAATCTGTTCGGTCCGGACGTGAACACCAGGCCATGGAAGATTCAGTGTTTTTACGAAACGTTTTTGAATACATAGTGGGGGGGAGAGTAAACGGATGGCTATGGCTTCCGCGACTGCCAGTAAGCGCTCTTTGACATGTTTTGATTGTAAACCCGGTGCGCGATAGATAGGACGAAACGAGTCATTGAGATCGATTGAGTGGTTGGACTCCATGAGGTGTGCAGCGACAGAAGACGAGCAAGATTTTGACAAGCCCCGAGTTAGCCACACCGGATGATGCTCCCGAATGCGTTCGGATAGTCGCCGTGTCGTGCGGCCTACATAGCTCGTTCCACAGGAACAAACAAAATGATATACACAGTAAGAGGCAGCATGAACAGGCAATACATCTTTCAACTGAGGACGCAAAATCGGTATGGAACTAAACTGGACTCGCAGTTTTGCAGCAAAATAGGTCTTGCTTAGGGCTACGCTAAGTTTGTTGCTTATATTCTTGGAGGCATTGTCGCCCTTAAAAGGCAACGAAATATAAACAGACTTCTTCTGTACGGTGTGTGGATTGTCTGATTTTGTGCCACTCAACATGTCTGTGAATAAACTGTTCAGGATAGCCATTTTCAACTAGGACTTTAAATATGAGTCGTTTTTTCTCCTCCAGGGTATCGCTCGAGCATATGTAGGCCGCACGACACGGCGACTATCCGAACGCATTCGGGAGCATCATCCGGTGTGGCTAACTCGGGGCTTGTCAAAATCTTGCTCGTCTTCTGTCGCTGCACACCTCATGGAGTCCAACCACTCAATCGATCTCAATGACTTCGTTGTCCGCCTATCCCATGTGAGCATTTGAGCCCAACTGCAGAAAGTCCACTGTCAACTGAGATCTAAGACAGCAGGGATGCCTCGGTTCTCTTGCGCAAAAGCGGCATGGACACCCTTCTAACTAGATGCCAATGCCTCAGGGTCATCATTACCATCATCATAGCAACCGATAGCCTGGCTTGGACCGCCTCTCACAACAACAGTGACGTGGAGTATCCTAGAAGAAAACGTTATTAAGACGGTTGAAAATTAATTTTAAAAAAAGACTGCGCGGAACTAGAA
This sequence comes from Paragonimus westermani, assembly GCA_008508345.1. Classification (NCBI taxonomy): domain Eukaryota; kingdom Metazoa; phylum Platyhelminthes; class Trematoda; order Plagiorchiida; family Troglotrematidae; genus Paragonimus; species Paragonimus westermani. The sequence goes on from QNGE01001594.1 coordinate 68,685, forward strand.
ATGGTAAGAATGTAAGCATGCCACTGACTGCGGCAAACCGCCACCTTGGATAGCGTTTACAACCGCCGATTTGAGTAACCACGAGGACCTCAGCCAGGTAAGTGACACCTACCCACTTTCATCAGTGAAGCAGTCAGTCATCTTATTTCGTGATCACGCTGTTGTCTAACCACCACCTGTTTTCACCCAATTATTGGTGGTCTCGGTATATAATGCCCAATGCAGCAAATGCTCAGCTAGCATATGGAGTATGTGACCCAACCACCACAGGTTGTGCAACGTGATTAGTCGACCAATTGATCGCGCATCTCAAGCGTTCCGGAACACGCGCCGGCAAACGGCTGTGTTGCCCATGCGATCAGCTCACTTAGTGTGGACTAAGTGACAAAGACAACGAGGGTCAGATACAGCAAGTCGATTGACATCTTAGTTGAGAACAGGCCAAGTTTCCACACGACAGAGTGAAACAGAACGTACGCAAGCATTAAGTATGCCTCCTTTTAGCGACAACCGAACGTCTTTTCGAAGCCACCGATGACGTAGGTTGGCAAACACAACCAAGACTGTTATCCTCATTGATATCTTATCAGCAACATTAAAGGCTGAGGAGCTAGTGTCACCCAAGCATGTGAAACTGCACACGGTCTCGAACGGATCACCTGCAACGGAGAAAGTAGGAGTCAGCGCGTATTCCGGAACGCTCGTGATGCGCGATCAATTGGTCAACTAATTACGTTGCACAACTTGCGATGGTCGGGTCACGTGCTCCGTATGCCAGCTGAGCGTTTACCGTACCGGGCACTATATACTGAGGCCACCAACAGTTGGATAAAACCGCGTGGTGGTCAAGCAACAATGTGGCCACGAAATATGAAGACTTTGACTGCCCCATTGAGCAAAGTGGGCAGGCATCGCCTGCCTGGATGAGGTCCTCGTGATCACTCAAACCGCTGGTTAGATACGCTATCCGAGATGGTGATGTGTAGCAGTCAATGGCGTACTAGTATCCATACCATTTCTAGTTCTTCCGCTTAGTCTTCTTTAATATTTGTTGACCTTCTTAGTAACGTTTCCTTCTAGGATATTCCACATCACTGTTGAGGTGAGTGGCGGCCCGAGCCACAGTACCTTTGGTCAGGCTGATGGCTGTTATGATGATGAGAAAGTAGGAGTGGAAATGCCCCAGTCTTGAAGCAGCACTTTGCACTTTGAAGGTGCGAAGCGCACTCCATACAAATCAGCCCGATCACTTTTGTTCGGTATGGTTTGCAAGTCTTCGGTAGAGGGGCTAAGTAACAGTGTTATCCGCACACTCCAGATCGGTCAAACGAGCGCCAGGAAGAAGCTAAACACCAAGCTCACTAGACTCCTCGAGAGCACTTTCCAGAATGTCGTCCGGGACAAAGTTGAACAAGGAGGGGGAAATCGGACACCTTTGACGAACACTACTGGTAGTAATGAACGCCAGAGACAGTTGTCCATAATGTTAGGAAGGACAGCTCCTAAAGAAAAAGCTAGGATATGTCACGCCGATTTGATCGACCGGCCCAGTTCGGATGGTATGGTCGTGAGCGGCCGTGTGGTTGAACGCCTGTGCACTATCTGGACTGTTTTCTCACGTTGCTTTCTGATGTCCCTTGTTACGTGGTTTGTTCCGACACCGTGACTGTCATATGACTGTTTCATTTGATTCCCTATGAGTCTATCGGCCATTTACGGTAACCGTTTCGTCCTATAAATTCACAGCCTCTGTAGCCTAGTCTTACCTGGCGTCTCTTTTCATTTCTCGGTTCTCGGTCAAGCGACTGAGTGCGTAACCAAGGCGACGATCCAATACATAAACTCTCACTCTGCTTGCAGAATGAGCATACAGTTACCTTAACAGACCTACGTATTTCCCCAGTACTCCCTTACGAAGAAGACAGTTTCAGAGAACATTACGAGCAAGTGAATCGAAATCAGCCTTCAGGTCTAAAAAGACCACGACCGTCAGCTGCCTATGAGTGCCGACGTTTCAAGATCTGTCGCAGGCTAAAAATGTGATCGATGCACCCAAGACAGGATCGCGTGTCCGATTTTCCCTTAGCTTATTGGGGGGGGACGTAAAATGATGCTAGTGCGTAACTTGGACGCAATAGACACTAGACTGATGACTCGGTGGCTGTCACGCGGACTTCGAGCTCCATTTTTGGGAACGGTAATCACTGCTGATAGGTACCAACCATGGGGTACCTGTTTAGTTTCCCAAATCGTCTGCAGGAGTCTCGACAGTTCTGATATTAACCACTTCCTGCTATCCTTGAAAAGTAAAGGGGAAGGGAGGTCTGCACCAGCAACCTAGCTACGCTTCGATAGATTAAGATCCAGGGCTATCTGCTTCTGACAGAGGGACGTCTGGAACGCAATAACTGACCATTCGGGTCGTCCAGCTGGACTGTTCTTCAGAATGTTCAGTCCACCTGTCCAATCGGTGCGACTGACTGGTGTTCACATACGGCCTCACTCCCACCGGCTTGACAGCCAGTACAACCTTGAACCAAGGGAGAGGCCTGCTATTTCCACATAATAGGGCTCATCCCATCTCTTTGGAATATTGGGCCAAGTGGTGCTCAGGGTCTTTGTACAGGCTTTTAGTCAGCTTGCGTCTAGGTTATCGACGGTCGCCATCATATTCAGAGCCAGGCGGAATCGAGCGACGTCTGTTCGAGGTTTATCGGCGTGACAGAGGTCCAGTTATGTCGCAAATAAACAACTCCTTAGGGTCACAATTCTTCACAGCATACTTTCATAGCTGCTGCGATGTGTTCCCAGTGTTCGTTACGACCTCTCGCCTGACTCGAACTGGAAAACTTGTTCGCCAGTGCATCCTGGTAAACGTTCTTTACACTCTCCTCGCTCGAATGACGTTTAAGTACCTTGCCCTCACGGGCAAATGACAAAACAAAACGGGCACGCACAACAGTATGGTTCCAGTCCAGGTGGTTGCTCCCAAAGGTACGGGTCTTTAACAGAGCGACGCTACGTGTAACTGACCGCCACGATCAAGCTGTGTCCACGTCTGAGAAGCACACGGAGGTCTCCATGTAACAGTGCCTGTTCCTGAGTTGAAATGCGCTGCACGAAATGTAGAGACCCTGGGATGCGCACAGCTACAGGTCTTTCGCCATTGTCAGTGCGTTGTGTCCGGACACCAAACATACCTCCCAGTTGCTTCTGCCCCGGAGAAAGACGACCACGCTGAGCATTCAAGTCGCCCAGTAGTGCGATGATGTTCGAGTGTTTAGTGTGCTTCACAAGGTCAACGAGAGTGTCATAAAACGCATCTTTAGTAGCATCCGAACAGCTGTCCACTGGGGCATACGTCGATATAATGGAAATACAACGCTTTTTTAATTTCTGACGACAAACCTTAACCGATGTGTTGAGTATGGCAGCGCATAGGCGATTGTTCACTGGGATCCAGTCGAGCAAACAATCTTTTTCTCTGGAACTCAATCAGATTCCCACTCCCAGTTTAACCGGGAGATTCAGCTTCGACGTCACCAAAGACTGAGAAGTGCTCGGATCGACAGTTACCTGAAGGTGAGCCCAAGAGGATAACAGCGGTAGAATCATCATCATCATAGACAGCAATACATCAGTGGTTCACACTAATGCTTAACTGCCACACAACCATGAAGAAAAAGCAAACCTTATATAGAAAGAGAGAAGGAAAAAGAAGGGGACGGGAAGGGACCTAACTACTGAAAATGACTACGTCCATATCCAAACATTCAGCATCAAGGTGCCTACACCTTGCAAACAACAAACCGAGCTGCAAGTGAGAGTAAGGCGTCATCAGGAAGACAGCTTCCTCACGGCTTTCACTGCCCCGCCTCATTAAATGCGCTCATTTCACAGACAACTCGGCCAAACAACGACAACATTCACGCCACTGAGCTCGATTAGCCGCCATCTCACCTACAGTCTCCAACCACCGACTCTGTGAGTCGTGAGGGCCCCAGCCCGGG
>QNGE01001594.1:82884-107819 GCA_008508345.1 Paragonimus westermani
ATTAGAAAGACCAAGGTTGGCGATTTTCACATTGTGATTGGAGTCTAGCAGGAGATTTTCAGGTTTGAGGTCACGATGAACAACTTTGTGGCGGTGACAGTAGGCAACACCAGATATGATCTGTTGGAAGAACTTTCTAACATCTTTCTCCAGTAATTTGCCGGATTTTACGATGAAATCGAAAAGTTCGCCTCCGCTAACAAACTCCATGATCATAAATATATCCGTGGGAGTACTTATCACTTGATAAAGTTTTATAATGTGTGGATGACGGAACAACCATAAATTGGGGATTTCTCGACGTAATTTTCCCGCAACATCAAGTGCTTTGATCTTATCATGGTCCACAATTTTCACAGCAACTTGAACACCGGTAGATTTATGAATCCCGACTTTTACTTTGCCAAACGTGCCAACTCCCAAGATTTCGCCAATAATATAATTGCCTATGCGAACTTCAGGAGTGCATTTCGTCGCACCACGCCTGCTCTCGGCCATACCTGTCAAAAGAACCGCGACGACAATGGTAGTTCAGGGTCAGTATCAGTGGAGCAGTAAATCAATTTCAAGGGCATAATGGTGGAAGAAATAGGTCAAAGTGATTAGGGCGGTTCAATGACTGCTGCGCGGATGTGAGCAAGAGGCTGAAGTCATCCGGATCCGGTCACTTTGTAAGCGCCGATGTCCAGCTGCACACTGTTGGCCTGAAAGTGAGTAGTTAAAAACAGGATGTAACACCGTTTTTGGGGGGTCAAAAAATTACCAAGAATACAGTAAGTTACTAATCTCATGGTGGCTTTAATCCAATATCATGCTGAAACGGTCCTAGAAGAGCAACTAACGGTCTCAGGTGGAAGGTCACTTCAGTGATCGATAACCCTGTGAGAAAGTAGCCAGCAACTAAGGCAGGCTGGATGTCGGGGTTTTTAGGGCTTCTTGTTGTGACCTCTTCGGCTATTATCAGCCACTTAGGTGATTAGTTGTTTTGCATGGATCCTGCGCTAGAGAGAATGTGTGTAAGGTTTGTCACCTCAGCCTCTCATACTGATGCTAGCCTCCATGTCTCCAGAACTGCTTGCTGTAGCACTACACATATGGATGTATCTGTTGCATTCACAGTGATGTCGATCGGTGCATCCGGTTGTTGGTAGCGCAATATAATTGCAGAGTGCTTCCTTCACAGTAGAGAAAGCCGAAGTGGCTTCGAGGGTTAGCTCCGAATTAAGTTTATTGCCCCGAATTGAATCGGTCAGGTGTTGCATAGGCTTGACGCAGTTGGGGATAAATTGATGATAAGAATTCACAAGTCCTCGGAAGCGGTGGAGCTTGGGTGCCGCATCGGGTAGGGAAAACGATTGGATACTCTCGACTATAGAGTTGAGCAGTTCAATCCCTTCTTCCGATACACTGTGGCCCAAGAAATTCAACGGGGCTTGACCGAATCCTGTTGCTAGTAGGGTCGTAAGACGCTGGAAGCTGAACAACGTTCGCAACCGGATGATCTGCTCTTCCGAGAAAGTGCCATCTAAGGGGATATCAGTTACGTGTGCATAAATGAGGTCTAATTCAGAGGTGTCTCCATCAGTCAAACGATGGGACGTTTGTGCAGCGTTCCGGTGACCGAAATGCGTGCGCAGTAATTCGGACCGACCAAATGGAGTGGGGATGGCTACTTTGGGTATATCTTCCTGTGCTCGCGGTATCTGGTAGTAGGCGCAGACGAGGTCATTTTTGCTCGAGATTGTTTTGCCTCAAGACTGGTAGTTAGATCGTGGGAGTACGGCACAGGGTATCTATCTGGAACAGTAGCATTATTCAACCCACGATAGTCTCCGCTGGGGTGCTAGTCGCCTTCCGCCTTCTTTGACCCCATGTGCAGGGGGAATGTCTATGGGCTGTCGTAAGGGCGAATTATACTCATACCCAGCATGTGTTACAATTCCACACGAGCAATGCGCACTTTGTTTGGCGCCATTCTTCGTGGTGGCTGAAAGCCTGGTGAACCTTGCGTTTTGATGTGATGTATCGCGTCCGTAGCGACGGCGGGTACCCCATTTGGTGGACAGGTCAGGTCTGTGAACTCACGCAGTGCTGCTGGGTATCTACCAGCACCGCTTGGTTCAGCAAGCAGCGGGCTGAGGACAGACGGCGAGAAAATGGTCCCTGTGGTGGGTATACTTGTTAGGGGAGCTAAGAGCTTTTGACCACCAACGTCGATAACTAACCCAAAACGCTCGAGGAGGTCCATGTCCAATATGACAGCTGGTATATTCTCAATGATAAACACCCAACAGAAAGCACACCACAGGCTTGAAGATTGAATGGTGTCGAACTAGATGTATCCCGTTTTCTAGGACGCACGACACTGAATTGAGTGCAGTTTTTCACTAGAAATTGCAACCTAGAATTTTCAAAGGTTAAAAAAGTGGACGACCCGGAGTAGGATTGCCAGCATCAGTTGTCGCCGTTACTTGCCGGCCGTCGCGTTTACCAAAATTGTTGAGAAGGTGCACAGCTTGATTCAGTTCCGTGCCTCGGTTCCAGACCTATGATGATACCAGTAATGTCCAGTTCTTCAACGCGACCTAAAACGGCTACGTCCTCCGGAAGCGAGACGAGACCGATAAGCTTTGGGAACATGGATTGTCGAACGGAAATGTTACTTGTGCTGCTAAATCGGCGGTTATAATTCCTGTATGTCCCCCATCCGATGCATTTTGCTCGGGAGGTGCTCCATGACTGAGTCAGCCACTCGTACCAAATCACCCAAAGAACTCGTCGACATGAATGGAGAAGTAATTGGCTTCACAAAGTGGGCACTGTCTGCACCCGAAGATAGTGCATGAGTTTGTCATCGATCCTTCGAATTTGTCCCGCCTGTCTCAACTGCCGAAGCAACTGAGGTGGAGTAAGGTCCCTAGCTGAAGATCGCTAAGGACCTTTTTCTTCTCTCACACGACGACACACTCTACGAATGCGTAACTCAGTGTGCCGTGAAGTTGCTCTCGGGTGGTCTGATAACTAAATCCCTGACATAGGACGGGAGCGACATCAGCAGCGCGGTAGCCAAGTATTTGAACTTTGCAGTCTGGCTACTGATGCACGCTAACTAGAAATGCAGCTCAAGCTGCACTAGCCAGTTGTCCGGAACATAATCAGAGACACAGAACTCGGGACGTTTTCCTCCGCATATACCACGACAAGCTCTTACTTTGGGACTGAGACATCTGACTGCGTCATTAAAATATAAGCACTCAGAACGTACAGGAGCTGGAGCAGGGAATTTTCTGTTATGTATAAACGCACATAACCATACAAATACGAGGGAAATGTTTGAACCTCGTATTTATAAAGGTTGTGATATACAGCAGAAAGCAATAACAGTGATTCACGGAACGAGCTCACGAATACCGTGATCTTTGCTTCGTACCCCAAAACTTCCCCCGCCTCATGTTAACACGAATCAAAAGTCAAAGTGAGAAAACGGCTAATCTACAGACAAATCTTATTTATTGATTTGTCCACAGTTCACAAACGGATGCTAACGCAACAAGTAAGGGTGATAGGGAGTAGGACGTGAGAAATAGTTTAGCGCAACAGCAGGACGGCCGCCAAGGAGGACGAATATCGACTGAATTGCCAGTCGGCCGTCAGAACTCAAACAAGTGTCAGATTGGTCGAGCGGATTTCTTAACGGCAATAATCAAAACACTGCTATCTTAATGAATGTAGCCTACAGTGGTGAAGATGACGCAGATCCACTATACAGCTACGAACAAAGCTACGACACCCACTCCAATACACCAACCTTGCTATTAATAGTTTGTAACCTATTCACATCCACTGGATAGTGTGGACCGGTACGGCGGTACTAGTAAAGCAACTCTCGCGTTATAGGGAGCTTGGGGTTTTGATGACGTCGTAGGTGATCTCACTGCAGTCTTCGAAACTCTGTTGGACAGAGATCAAAAACTTTAAGCTAAGACTCCTTTAGAAGAGGTGTTTCAGGTAAGTGACCATTTCGGTGGTTACACGCTGGGCAAGTTCAACGGTGGGTGTATCTTTTCCCATACTAGTCTGACGTGGACCACATGAAGTGTGTGTGGGTGAAGATGGAATCTTTTTATTAGCACTAGAGCTTTAGATCCCCCACTAGTTGTCACCTGGTGATGTTGGGGAGGAATAGAATAAACGGCAGCCAACTCCTTGAGTATTTATTCAAGTCATTTCCCGCTGTATCTGTTACACTCCGCGCACTATACACACTTGCTGTTAATTAGAGGGAGACCCTAGTCATCCTACCACTCAACGGTGCCACGCTCAGTCTGTAATGCACTGGGACGACAAACACTCCGGCATAAAAGAGAGCGCTGCCAGAAACATTATCAGGAAGGTCATCGATGAGTATCACAAACAACAGTGGTACAAGAACGGATCTTTGAGGAACTGCACAGGAGATCTGGTAGATGGGACGAATATCGGATCCCGATTTAACCCTCAGTGTTTTGTTGCTTAAAAAGGATGTAACTTAGCGGACGACCTCTCCTTGGATGCCATAGGCTTCTAGTTTATGTGCAAGAGGACCGTGTGGGACATGGCCAGAAGCTTTGACGAAATCAAGCAATATTTTCCCGAGACGTGGGAGTAGTCTCCGCCACAAAGATTAACATGTTGGTTAGGCATGACCAGTGGGGAAGAAAGCGATGCAGAATAGAGAAAAAGAGGTTATTCAGGAAAGAGTGCATAAGGATGGTGCGCTTTAACAGACAGTCCATCATCTTATGCTGGATGCTGGTGAGGTTGACTGGCCGATAACCAGCAGGAGAGTGACCATTGCCCACCATAAACACAGGTATGACAGTGGTCTTTCTCCAGGCCTGCGCAAGAGAAATGTTCATAAATGTCTGCTCAAAGCGCTTTTGGAGAAACATCGCGAAACCGAGCGCCAATCCTGGGGTGGATCGCGTCTGATTCCATTGTAGTACGAGGGACATCGAACACAGAGAAGTTAGCTATCAGAAGGGAATTTTGACAATTTCGCCGTGGAAGAAAGCAGTGTCAGCCCGGTGCAGCCGTATTGCAGACCACTGAGTAGCATCCACTGAATACCCAGACAACAAATTTGGGTTTGGCAGTCTTCTCTCTGCGAGGTTTCACAGGAATCGCGAGGGGTGTTTTTCCTTTGACGTCGCGTATATTTCTGTAGAAGGTTTTGCTTTCTTGAGCAGTCAGCGAGATTTTTGACTGCACTATATGTGCATACTGATGCACTTCCCGTATACACCTGTTTCGTGCGGTTCGAGAAGCCTCCAGACATTTCCGTTTTCTCGTTGGCTTTTGGTCAGAGAATATACAAGGGCGCATGTGAGGAAAACGGTGTGTGTTTAACGGAGTTAGTTAACGAGAGGAGGATTTCAGTAGCTTACGAAGAACAAATTCCTCCACAACCTTATGAATGGGGTCTCTAAAAGTGTGGCCGTTTATTTCCACCGAGTCGCACCCTAAGTCAGATGTACTTGTAAAGCATTTCACTGCACAGGAGTCTACTTTCTGGAAATTTCGCAATGACGTCTCCTTTAGAGCTTTCTGCAACTAACGACAGATGAAATCAAAAACTAGTGACGACTGGTCACTAATTCTAGGAGATGACTACGTGACTATTTGCCTACCAGGTGAGCCTCATTCCTAATAACTAGTTCGAGCAAACAGAGTGCTTTTCCTAGAGGATGCTTTCTAGGTTGTTGGGCATTGTGTGTCTAGTCTTTCTCGTAGGTAATTATTGCCAGTTGTTTCCATGTGCTATGTGGTGTAATTACCTCGTCGGATGCGCCAAAATCACCGACGAAAGGTGGCCAGAGTAATGTTGGTCGGACAATATACTGTCTGAGGCAACGAGAACAGCTTCGTCGGCAGGTGTGCCGCATGACGGCGGACGGCAAGTAACACCCACGGGGAGCGCGCCACCATCGCGGGGCTGAAATCTGTGCCAGGAGGCGTCACATATTTCTGGGGAAATGAGTTCCCCAACGGCGATCGGCGCTAAAAGCCTCTGACCTAAGAGGACAGCAAAGTCTATCAAGCGTCCGTGGCAGTCCTCGTTTCGGCACAGTACGTAACCAGGAACATGCTGTTCGGTTTCACTTATATAAGCGAAGTATCAGGTTTTGAAAGTGCTAGAATGTGGTGACCAGTTTCGTGGATCAACTGTCTGATTTCTGGTAATTCGTCTAATAGTTAGCATACACACAACTGGTTATCCTTCCCCCTGACTGGCTGCAAAAAAAAAGAACAGGAGGAAGTATTTAGGGAGGAGTCCCAATATCAACGGAGGAAAGTGCAGGTGACGACTGAGTTCCGTGCGCCTCTTTGGCTGGCGGTCGCTGCCCAGTCAACTTTGGCATATAGAAGAGTGCTTGCGGGACGCATCATCCGTTTCCGTAGGTCTAAGATGAACGCCTCCTGAACCGCTCTTGCCCTCCACGCTACTGTTATATGGGTGACAGTTCTTCAAGCTGGAGAAAGACCTGGTACAAAAGGATTTTAACACACCCAAATGTCATCAGAACAGTCCAAGCAAGGCTGCACTGTTATGCAGATAATCCCAGCAGGTTGACGAGTTTATAAAACTCAGGAGTGAAGTAGTTTTGGCAGCCTGTTGTTGCAGTGAAGTTGGTTGGAATCGAAGGAGTTGTGGTAGTTCATGCCACCGTTGTGGAGCTCCACCTTAAGCCCATGAAGTTCTGCAGGTGGTGACCACTTAAGGATAAGGGGACAATCATTTTGACTGTGGATAAAGGCTCTTTGGCTAAACCATCGATGGGTGTTCGTACTTCTCTAAGAATGGGAAGTTAAATTTTTGCTTTTACCTGCAGCTTAGGGTCAGCCTCCATGCGTGACTTCTGACGCTCGTGCAAAGAAAGATCAAGCGAAGTCCCTTCTAATTGGGCGTGGGCCGCCTACATGTCAGTCAATTTCTCAAGCGCGGCTTCTGTAATGAGCCTCTGGAAAAACATCACAATAAGTCCAAGTAATCTCTTCGAAGCATTTGACCGAAGTCTGCTTGCGGTAACCATATGTATCAGGCTTGGTGAAAAGAAAACGCTCAAAACTCTCTTGAGCTGTCCACATGGAGAAAACATGGTTATAATCTGTCCACACATTACAATCCTCCTCTCCCAGAGTATCCTGTCCTTCGAGGTTTTGAAAGCCCCTTCAATGTGAGCGGTAAACAGTGCCACTACACGTGAAGCAGCCACAACTTCAGAGAGGACGAGCACCATGCAGTCACTCTGTAAACCAGGCATTGGCTTCAGTCCAGAAAAAATCCAGTGCCTTTTCTATAGTAGCCTTGTGTAATGCACTGGCATCCTTAGATGCCATGCGGCTACACTCAAACTTCTCTTGTTTCAGTACTGTCGGTGGCGGACAATGAGACGGTTACAAGCCCAGTTAAGCTGAGACTTTCTCCGAGGAAACAGCTCATGCAGATAAATGACACTGCTAAAAAGATGAGTAGTCAGCCGGTCCAACTTGAGCACATCATATGTGAAGTGATAATAATGTAAGTACTTCTGGCATTGCATGACGCTCTGGATGGTCATGGGGCGACCGATTTGGATGCAGGCACTGGATATTCCTCATGCACTGATACTGTTAGTTCTCCTGCGCCCCACTGTAGTATGGTACGCGAATAAAACTGTTGATGTTAATGCTACCTCACGACAGCAATGGGTTAATGCAGTCAGGTAAGTTAAGTAATGGAGACAGTATGCAAGACAATGCAGTAGCGGGAAACAAACAGATGTCCTAATCAGTGCGGCCTGCCCGATCAAAACAGCACACAAGCCCGACTGCTATGCCAAGGCAGCAGAAAAGGTCAAGCGTTGAATCGAATGATAAGTTACATGAGCAGCACGGTAGACGATGTGAGAACCGTTTGAATTTTCATGTTCAGTGCACCAATAAAATGATAGCGATGAAACCATAATGAAAGCAGAAAGTTTTCATTTAGGTTTCAATCCCCTGGTGCCGGGACAAAGACCATGTACGTTCGCGGGCGTCTGTTTTCGTCATAAGCAACCACTGAATATCACAGTAAGTGTCGAGAACACAGTACGACTACGGTGAATAATAATATGACGTTGGCTTGGAACAGTCTATAGAAATGCAGCTCGTAGAGCGTTTCTTGTTTTTGCTCTTCATTGATTAGCCAATTCTGTACAATAACGCTTGCACGTCACTTAAATTTTGTACAGACTAATGAAAGTTACCTTGCAACCTAGTAAAACTGTGTACACCCGTTTTCTATTCTCCGTGTTTCGGCAGTCTCTTGACGATCTTTCAACCAGTTTTTACACTTCCTGGTATTACAGACAACTTTACAGCCCAGATTGTATATTGGCAGTCCACGGTAAATCCGTAACATCCTCACTTCCTGGGCAATAGTAACTGGGAATGTTATGGTGGCCATCTGGAATGCCGGTGAGCCTCATCATCGAGTGCAATTATTTGATTACCGCAAATTAATCGTAATCTCCAAATTTTCAGTTGCGCCCATTCGTTTAGTTGTCTGGCGAGCTGCGCCTGCAGTTACTCGGATTTTCAAAAAGTCGTCCCTGACCACCTCAATTAACTCATAAGAACGGCTGTTTCAGTAGACAGTAACGCTGTAGGAAAGAAACTCTTGCCTGGGAAAGGTCTGGGGACGAGGCTCGCGTATTTCTCTGGAGTGTCCTGATCGGCTTTCATTAATGGTCATGATGGAGACCTATTCTACTACACCAAGCTCTAAGAGGGTAATGTGTGGGAATCAAATCACTGCGAAGTCGCTGAAATTCAAGTGAGTAAAATCCAAAAATTTCGAATGTAGACCTGTACCCGGCATTTCCTAGGCACTTGTGCAGCTTGACAGACACGAGAAGGACACGGTCTTCAAGTCGGTATACACGAATCGATTGGGACATTTGAATAATAGTCCCATATGAACATCGTTATGCGCTTAAAATGATTTTTCGTATGTGTGGTGGAAGGTGTGCTAAACCATCCCAGAATCCATAAGTGCCCTATTGCCGCTAACTGGTGATGATACGCGGGGGGTAAATTTGCCAGCTCCTGCTTCCGCACTATTTCTTCAGTTCGAGGTTCGTGTTATATACCTTGGTGGACACAATATGAATTACGGTGCCACTGGCAGCGTCCACACAGAAAGACATTTAATGGGGGGCTTTAATCGTCCGACCACTACTTAGTCGCATCACGATCAGTCTGACTTTCCGGGTCTTAGGTCATCGGTGCATAGTAGGTCGTTGCCGAATGTATCATCTGGAAGGTCGTCTAGTTGAATAAGAGCTACAGGACGACCTAAAACTCACCTATAAGTGTCCCACAGTAATCAGGAAAGGAGGCGAAATGCCTGACTCGGTTTCGCCTCTAAAAGTTTGCCTTCCAGAAAAGGAGTAGCCCAGCAAAGAACCTATTCTTTGATGTAGTAAGCTTACGGGTTGTGTCTGAAAGAACCATGTGGAACGCGTTCAGGAGCCTTAGAAAAATGAAAGAAGATGGTACGTGAGATAAAACTATTGTCTTTTGCTTCTATCAGATTATCCGTGGGGATCGGCATATTTGTCATGCATGGCTGGCTAAAAAGAAAGCAATGCTGGGTGGAAGAAAAACGATTGTTCGATAAGAAGTGCGCGAGAATGGCACGTCTTCATAAGTGCTCCATGGTCCTGCCTGGAATGCTAATAAAGCTGACTGACAGATAACTAGCCCAGAAGTGTCAATCGCTCGTCTTGTAGACGTGACCGTGGATTCTTTTTATGAACTGGGAGGAATGCTAGTCCGAGGTGTCTGTTGGAACACTTTGTAGAGGGGTCTTACCAGACTAGCAACTGCCTATCTGAGAATCTTGGGGTGCATCTCATCAGAACGTACGACATTGTGAGAATTAAATTTTTATGGAAGTTCCTCAACATCTGGTACAGAAAACAGCGATGAAAAGTGGTTGCCAAAGACTGCAGTGGTAGAGTAGGGCGCCAGCTAGATAACGCAACGTTGTAGACTACCGCGTAATGTTCACGAGAAAACTCAGCCAAAACTGTGTTGTTTGAGGTTAATTTGTTCGCTGATTTCCTGCCTACACTTAATTCGAACAGCGTGGAAAGCACTCAAGCCTTCAGGGCTTCCCGTAAGCCTACGCGAAAATGATACCTATGGAAGTTATTCAAGGGAAACAGGTGTTCTGCACGGAGAGGGTGAAGGATAAGAGAAAGTACACGACTTGTGCGGTGCGAATTGCGTTTTGAAACGCATAAATGTTCTGATCCACAGAATCGCAGTCGGGTACGAGTGATCATACAAGTTTTCACACGTGGACAAAACCAGCTGATCAGAATTCCGAACTGTGAAACTTTTGCTGGTCGGTGTAACTGGTGACAGATAAACTCGAGGATGAGCAAGGAGTGGTCACTTAATCCTACTGGCGTCCAGGTTATCACTGGTTATGGAGAGGCCGTCAAAATTGGCGAGCAAATTCTACAGCTAAAGAGTCGACACAGAGCAACGCACCGTCGGGGTGTTGACATGCTCTGCCCAGTCTGTATTTCGTCTTAACATTGGTAAAGAGGTCGTGAATCAACTTCACAGTCCTGGGGAGATGGCAGTGCCCAGTTCACCTCGGGTGCGTTTTAGTCCCGCGATCCATCCAAATTACGTTTCTGCGTGTGCATGGACGCATATACAAATACATACACGATCACTCACTTACGTCAACCTTCTCGTTGCACGGCTGCCGGTCGCAACGTCCACGTGCGCACCCTGGCTAACCTGCCCAGACATGACTTCCCTCACTGGCTTGTCATTGGTTCATCGATCCGACCACTGTAAACCCTGTTCATTGTTAGATGTAATGCACTTTTCATGCTGGCTCGCCTAGGATACACAAGGTTCCTCTTGCCTCACTTCAGTGCGTAGTGTAGACATAACAATCTGGAGACGGAGATGGTTGACAACACGCTTTTGCTTCAACTCTTACAACAGCAGCGAGCCCAGATTCAGCAGCAAACAGAGATTCAGCAGGATGCTAAATTTTTGGAAGTTCTAGCAAGCAGCCTCTCCCTCCAGCCTATAAGTCCCAGCATTTCAGGAGACTAAATCAAAAGAACTACTGGCCAGTGGCACTCAAGGGTTTGTATATGATTCAGAAGGCGGAATCACTTTTCTTTCGCGGTACAGACGTTATAAGAATATATTTGTTGTTGATGGTGCATCGTTGGATGAGCCAGCTAAAATGCGCTCCCTGGTGCGGAAGTTGGGTGCTAACGAGCACACTCAATATTGCAAATTCATTCCACCAAATCACCCTTGAGACTACGGTCTACAAGAAACCGTCTCCATACTTTCGACTATATATGGAGAACGCACGTCTTTTTTTAATATACGTTACAGTTGTTTGAAAATCTCACGGCAGCCGGACGAAGATATTGTATCATATTCGGGAGGAGTGAACAGAGAGTGTGAACGATTTCAGTTGGAAAAACTATCAAATGAACAATTCAAGTCGTTGATTTTTGTTTCCGGCCTCACCACAGCAGCAGACGCTCACACACGAACCCGGTTATTAGCAAAACTTGATTCAACACAATCCTTCTCCTTACAGAAGCTGACGTCCAAATACCTCTGATTAGTAAATCTGAAGAAGGATTCACAGATGCTAAAGTCATCAGGGACACCCGATGTGACATTTGTTGAAAAAGTCACTAGTACACAATTACAAACAAGCAGTGAATCAAGAAACACGAGTTGACAACTGTTGGAACTGCGGTGAATGGCATTTTGCACGACTTTGTCGTTTTTTCGGCCACACAAATGTCAAGAGTGTGACCGTTTGGTGCACAAAGAAGGCCGTTTTCTTACATCTGGTAGAAATCAGCTCCAAAATCGTTTTAGAAGGCAACCAAATGTCGTTTTTTCTACCTCTGATAGTGCCCATCATTAATCGCGCAAATTTGTAACTGTTTTGATCAATAATTTTCCGGTAACACTAAAAATAGGCTGTGTCGGATATAATCATCATTTTCGCTCAACATGGCACGAAATTAGGAAACTCACTTATAAACCCTCACGACGTATCGCACGCAATGCATCTGGCCACCCAATCCCCTTTATGGGAGGGATCAAATGTGAATTCATATATCGCGATTTACATCGTGCCGGTACGCGCTATATCGCAGGCTCAAATGATTTGAATCTAATAGGAATTGATTGGATAGAACAATTACACTTGTGGGATGTTCCCATTAGCTCTTTTTGTGATGCATCATCTGCACAGTTGTCTTCGTTGACCAGTTCTTCAGAAGGTGCTGGTGTGCAATAACACTCTAATAGAATTACAGACCAAAAATGCACAGATTTCCAACGGTTATCTCGGCCTATGCGCTACAGCGAAGGCAACTTTGTTTGTCAATCCGGATTGCAAGCCAATTTTGGGCCCAAAAGGCCAGTACCATGCGCTGAGATCACTCAAGTAGACGCGGAATTGGACAGGTTGGAGCAGTCGGGTGTTTTACCAGAAATCAACTGCTCAGCATGGGTAGCCCCCATAGCTGTAGTCAAAAAGGCAAATGGCACAGTTCGTACTTGCGGGGATTTTTCTACTGGCTTGAATGATATGCTAAAAACGCCTCAGTACCCATCGCCCATACCTGAAGATTTATTCAGGCAACTAAGTGGCTGCCAAGTGTTCTCCAAAATCGACCTTTCTGATGCCTACCTTCATTTCGAATTTGAGAAGTCAAGTAGGCAGTATCTGACCATCAACACACATCGAGGGCTATATCAGTATAACAGACTTCCATTTAGCATGAAATGTGACCCAGCAATTTTTCAACAGATTGTGGATACCATGCTGAATGGGCTGGCATACTCTTCGGCCTACATGGATGACATCATAACTGCAAGCCCATCCACTGATGTTCGTCAGGTACACTTAGACGGAGTTCTCAGCCGAATCAGAACGTACGGTTTTAGCCTCCGCATCGAATAATGCTTATTTTTCGTGCGTCGCATTGCCAATTTCGGATCAATCGCTGACGAAAACATTCGTCGCCTGTATCCATCGAAGATAGAGGATACTGAACACCTACCGGCCCCAACAAACAAAGTTGCATTGCAACCATTTCTAGGTCTTGTCAACTACAACAATAACTTTGTGCCAAATGTGCATGTTACAAGGGCGCCTTGAAACGGACTTTCGGAACACAGTGCTAAATGTCAGTGGTCTAAGTCTTGCCAATAACCTTTTGAGCGAGTCAAGAGTGTGTTATTGTTAAACCTTGCGTCAACGCATCATGGCCCTAGGTTACCAACTGCTGTAGCCGCTGATGTCTCTGATTATAGAATTGGATCAGTTTTGTTGCATCGTTTTCCCTCCGGTGTTTGAAAGGCAATCAGTCACGTTTCACGCACGTTGAACCCAGCGGAAAAAAACTACAGTCACACTGGAAAAGAAGGATTAGTTATTATTTTCGCAGTTAAAAAGTTTCATGAAATGCTGCATTGTTGAGCATGTATATTGTTTACTGATCAAAAACCACTGCCGTATGTTTCTGGCACTAAAAAGGGCATTGCAGCACACAGCAAATCGCTTGCAACGGCGGGCAACAATTTTGATCGGGTATGACTTTACGATTCAGTATGTGAGAACAACTAGTTTCGGACATGTGGATGCATTATCCAGACTCATCGTCGAGAGATTTCGTGCACACACTTCTGGAGATACCGTTATTTCCTCCGTGGAGATCGATGTCGAAGTTAGATCCACGTTCACAGATTTCATGTGCCACCTTCCCGTCACATTTCATGAGATGCAAAAACATACTCACACAGACCCTTGTATTCAACACACTTTTATTTTTCCTGCAAGATAGTTGGCCATAGGTTATTACAAACTCAGACTACAGGCCATTTTACCGCCGGAGGAATGCCTTACCACGAGTCGATGGTTGCTTGATGTTTGGCGACAGAATAGTGGAACCACGCACGCTTCGAAACAGACTTCTAAATCAGCCACACCAAGGCCACCCTAGAATCGTGCGAATGAATTCCGTCGCACGTTGGTACTCTTATTGACCTGATACAGATCGAGAGACTGAGCATCTAGTACGGTGGTGTAATAACTGTGTCAAGGCTGCCAAAGCTCCTATCAAAGTGGGCCCCCATTCATGGCCGATCTCTTCCGCTCCTGGTACACGTTTACATATGAACTACGTAGGACCCATTGATAATCAGTATTACCCCATTATAGTTGAATCCTTCTCCAAATGTCTCAACCACTATTTCTCACAGTTTGGGTTTGCTGAAACGGTTGTTAGCGATAGTGGGTCACAATTTACGTCGAACGAATTCTTTACTTTTTGTCATGCATTGGGCGTTCAACACATGCGAAGCCTCTTTTATCATCCTCACTTGAATACACAGGCAGAACCTTTTGTTGACACGTTTAAAAGGAGTTTGATAAAACTGCATGGAAAAAAGTGTTCCTGGGACGGAAGATGTGAACTCATTTGAATGGCATGCTCCCGTCAATATTTTCGAAAGAATCTAACCACAGAATGTAAAATCAATTTAATCGGCACCATAGGACACGTATGCGAGCATTTCTCCCTGGTGGAGGTAGTTCAACGGTGGGCAATGCAGCAGTAAATGAGAGTCGATGCGCAATAATCTCAGGTTGTTGTCCCGCGGACGAGTCAGGTTCAAAATAATGCACGTAACTCCAAACAGAGGTATGAATGTAACTGGTAAGAGAAAGCGTAAACAAACACTTCCAAACGAAATATATGAAAATCAACGTTTATTTATCAAGACTTCAGTATGAAAATGATATGCGGGGGTTCGGTGTCCGATCTTTCTTTGACAGATGGTTTCTATGATCACTGATGTTTCTCGTGTTCCTCAGTGGTTCAGCCAGGAACCTACTGTGGATATGCTGCGTCTTCTCCGATGACGTAAGAGCCTTGAAAATAGTTGATAGCACGATTATGTGTGATTAACTGTTCGAAGGCGATCAGGGAAGTAGCAACTGCCGTAGGATTTAGGGAAACTGCAACCAGATGACGGCCGGAATCAAGAGCAAGCTGAGTGCGCAGCAATAGAAGAGGAGTGCCGAGAACTTGCAAAAGACTACTAAACCTCAAAGCATTGCAAACAAGAGTATAAAAAGGGAATGAGAGGCAGCACGTGTTTTAAATCGAATGACATGTAGGAGGCGAAAATGCTGGGAGAACTTCACGAAACATACATCAAAATACGTAAAATGCTATTAGCAAGCCATATTACGTTCCTGCATGTGCATGCACATGAATGCGACTATCACAATATCATTTATTATAGTCGCTACAACCCCGAAAGGCTTTCATGAGGTGAAATGCTTCACTCTGAGTTTAACCACATTGCCTTTCGGGAAACACGTGAGATTCCATCTCCTGGAGGTGATGTAACTGCACAAGTGCACCGATTTCCTTGATACCATAATGCCAAAACAGCTTACGCCTGATTACAGTGAACGGTATATACGGCGAGCAGATCACGCCGACTTGCGTTCGCATTATGTTTGAAGGTCCTCAGCTGCAGCCTTACCTAATTACCCACGGCGCCTCCAAATCTCAGTGGTTTCCAGTTACACGTGGGGATAGCCATATGCACTGAAAATTATCAACTGTCGGCGCCTAGTTCACGGAATATCGGAAGCACAAGTTCACGAAAAATGATCAACTTACACGGTGCATGGCTACTGAGCAATCTTTCCTGACTCATTCTTTGTATCAAAGCACAAAACCTCAGCTCCCTCGTCAAACCATTTTCATTTTAGATTGATGCAATTCTTCGAAGTCCTTGATAAAAAGTATGTACGCATTAAAACAAAAGAATTTTCCGCAGCACAATAGGCATATTTTATACTTTTCTGAACGTTCCGTCCACCAGCATTCAGATAATTTTCCAAACCCACATACCAACGGTATACCAACGAAAGCGGGTAACTTCCAGCAGGGGAAACGCTCTAAAACATGAAAGATAAGAGCTGGGTGAAAAAGTAGGCGCAAAAACGAGCCAATGTGCTAAGTAATAAAAATCTTTCTATTTGCTTATAAGTTGCAGTCCACTGGGATGAATATGCTATTACAAACAGAAGTAGACTGCTCCAGAAGGTCGAATCAAACGATGTCAAATGAACACTTCTACACGCCGAAAGAAAACAAAGCGTCGAGCGATAAAGTGAGATATAATTCAGGGGTCAGGATACCTCCCAGAGAAGGTAATTTAACGGCGGGCAATGCAGCAGTAAATGAGAGTCGATGCGCAATAATCTCAGGTTGTTGTCCCGCGGACGAGTCAGGTTCAAAATAATGCACGTAACTCCAAACAGAGGTATGAATGTAACTGGTAAGAGAAAGCGTAAACAAACACTTCCAAACGAAATATATGAAAATCAACGTTTATTTATCAAGACTTCAGTATGAAAATGATATGCGGGGGTTCGGTGTCCGATCTTTCTTTGACAGATGGTTTCTATGATCACTGATGTTTCTCGTGTTCCTCAGTGGTTCAGCCAGGAACCTACTGTGGATATGCTGCGTCTTCTCCGATGACGTAAGAGCCTTGAAAATAGTTGATAGCACGATTATGTGTGATTAACTGTTCGAAGGCGATCAGGGAAGTAGCAACTGCCGTAGGATTTAGGGAAACTGCAACCAGATGACGGCCGGAATCAAGAGCAAGCTGAGTGCGCAGCAATAGAAGAGGAGTGCCGAGAACTTGCAAAAGACTACTAAACCTCAAAGCATTGCAAACAAGAGTATAAAAAGGGAATGAGAGGCAGCACGTGTTTTAAATCGAATGACATGTAGGAGGCGAAAATGCTGGGAGAACTTCACGAAACATACATCAAAATACGTAAAATGCTATTAGCAAGCCATATTACGTTCCTGCATGTGCATGCACGCACAAACACATACACACACAATCATTCACTTACGTCAACCTTCTCGTTGCACGGCTGCCGGTCGCAACGTCCACGTGCGCACCCTGGCTAGCCTGCCCAGACATGACTTCCCTCACTGGCTTGTCATTGGTTCATCGATCCGACCACTGTAAACCCTGTTCATTGTTAGATGTAATGCACTTTTCATGCTGGCTCGCCTAGGATACACAAGGTTCCTCTTGCCTCACTTCAGTTCTCACTTCAGTGCGTGGTGTAGACATGTCAGTAGTCACCCATAGTAAGAAGGTGAGAAAAAGCCGTAATCCTAGGACGTTTTCCTAGGTTTTCGCGAACACCGTCGTCATCGGAGGTGTTCAGTCAGTGTGGGTGACGAATAACCTTCACTAGGGGTAAGTCTAGTCAACACAATGTGAGTGGAAGCCACGAGGCGTCACACTCATCCGAGGACTGATGCACCCTGATGATCGTGGATGTTGAGAGATTTTTCTTGAGGACGATAACAGAACCCCTCATCCTCGTTCGGGTGGAGTCAACTCGGTAAACTGAATAGGCGGAAAGATTTGGTTCATCTACATTGGTATCACATATACGCCGTTTCCGTAAGACCGGAAAGTGTATGGTTTAGTTGCATGAACAGTCTGAAACATTTTGCATACATGATTTGAAGGCTGCTTCTTTGTTTGCTTTTGCGAGAAAAAGCTTTAGAGATAAGACCCAAGATTGAGGACGGGACTAAGGGCGACAATGGTGGTGGACCCGGTGTGTCCTGCCGAGCTGTTCTAACGGCACCGTTATGTGGCTGCAGGCGCGAAATCACCAATTATGCATGCTTCGACAACCTACAGGGCGCCTGATCGGCATTCTTCTCACCGCAAATTGCGGCTTCTGTATCTTCATCAACTTTTGGATTTTGACAGTGTGTTTGGGAGTTTTCATCCAAGGATAATTTGGCTATTTCATCTGCCGTGAGTGAGGCCTCAAAGGATGCAAAGTGTGTGGTGTCATAAGACTGCTAATACCTCAAGAAATGCCTCGGAAAAGTTCATGTAATGACGACTTCCTGACCGCGGAGGGCGCCTCAATGGAAACTTCCAGAAAGCATGCTCCAACGCACTAAAGACGTTCTTAAGCACACTCAGCCTTGCATCCGACTCAGTGAACTTGAACTGCGTTTCATTTGAAGCTGCCATTCACGAAGCCGATGAGGCATTCGTTCTTCGAAAACTATGTAAGTCCCCCTCTTATGCACCGCTTCCGCGGAACATACGCCGTCTTCTTGAAGTACGTTCTCGTCTATTCTCTAAGCCGAAGCTAACGGGTAGGCCAGAGGATCTAGAGGTCTTTTGCTCAGTACAAAACAGGTGCAAGCGGGAAATCCGTCAACACGCCCAACAGGTACAGTCAAAAATCCTACAGGTAACTCACGAGAATAAGAATTTTCTTTTAAAGTGTATACGTCGCCAGAGAAAAATTGAGCCCTCAACGCTTTTCTGCGGCTCCCCGACAGGGAAACCTCCTCCAACTCCCAAGTGGTTGCCGAGGTGTTCAGAGAACACTATTCATCAGTCTACAATGTGGATCTGCCAAGCTAGCACCCAATCCTCCTGCAGGACACTTCCAACACCCTATCCTCACAGCTGACTTTTCTGTCCGACGTTCAGATCCTCTTGCTTAAGATCAATCCTTACAGTGCCATGGCACCAGATAAGATCCATCCCCGGATCCTCAGAGAAGCAGCCCTTGGTTTGACGGTGCCTCTCTTCAATCTGTTTAAACAGAAACTTCGGACAGGCACTTTTCCGGAGGCATGGAAAGAGGCCACTGTCTCACCTATATTTAAAACAGGTGATCGTCACTCTCCTGCTAGGTATCGGCCGCTCAGCCTTACCAGCAGCCCATGTAAGATAATGGAGCGACTGTTAAAACGCACCATCTTTAAGCGTTTTTTCTCCAATAACCTTTTCTCTTCGACCCAATGTGGCTTTCTCCTCGATTGGTCATGCATAACCAATATGTCAACCTTCATGGATAGCCTAACAGAGACCAAAGACAATGGTCATATCTCAGATGTTCTTTTTCGACTCTGCCAAAGCCTTTGACCGTGTCCCACACGGTCATCCGGTGCATAAACTAGAAGCTTACGGGATCGAAGGAGAGTTTCTCTTCTGGATAACTTCTTTTCTTGATAACAAGACCTTCAGAGTAAAACCCGATTCGGGCCTTTTGTCTCCATCCCCAGTCTCTATGGGAGTCCCTCAAGGGTCGGTACTTGGTCTATTGTCGTTTATTATTTACATCAATGATCTCCCCGAGTTGGTCTCCAGTAACGCCCTCCTTTATGCCGACGACTTGAAAATCTGGAACGCCTGTGACCCCAGTGCATTGCAGATTGACCTTGATTGTATTAAGTGCTGATCAAATGATTGGAATCTTCCCCTAAACGACAGGAAGTGTGCGCACATGTCACTCGGAGGAGACTCCGGGAACCTATTCGTGATACATGGTGCGCAAAGTGTAGTAGATATCACGAAAGTAGACCTCAAGAAAGACCTAGGGATCTGGCTATCGTCTGGTTTGTTCTTCTCTTATCATCACCAGCTGGCCGCCAAAAGGGGTCTCATGACTCTCGGGATGATCAAACGAACCTTCCCCCGGATTGACAAGCACGCCTTTCACACGCTTTACAGAGTCTGCATAAGACCATTGCTCGAGTATGCCAATCAAGTCGTCTACACCGGTTCGAAGAAGGACATACTCGCCATTGAACGTGTCCAGTGAGTAGCCACCAAAATGGTCACTGGCTTACGGCATCTATCCTACGAGTCTTGCCTTGAAATTCTGGATCTTTATATACTTGAGTTTCGTAGACTCCGCGGCGACTTAATTCTTACACACTTTCTCTTTAGCACAGGACTCGCGCAACAATTCTTCACCCTAGCAAGTGATAACAGTCGAAGAGGTCATGACAAGAAGCTCTGTAAGCTTCGACCTCGGACCTTCCTAAGACAACAGTTCTTCTCTTATAGGGTCATCAACTACTGGAACGACCTACCACTAGAGATTGTTAGCTGCTCTTCTAAAGACCGTGTTATTGGACTCTCATCTACTTAATAAACCATTAAATTAATAATTTATCCTGTTTTACCAAATTATTATTTTACTCTGTTCTTGGTACTTTCTGTAACCCCCAAGAGCGGTGCTACACCCCGTTTCAATGACTGCCTTTCAGGTTAACAGAAAATCGTCAGACATCGAAAGGAACAAACTGACTGGATCCGGGTAGATTGGACCCCCAGCCTCAAACCCGCGTACAAATCGCTGGAAAAACGCTGAAGGCCAGGTAAATCCATCTTGATTTATGTAATTTGGCTCCAACAATCTTCTTCCGTCTCAAATTCCAGTGACAAAAGAGTATTGCGTCACACCGTCCAATGAGCCTTGGGGGAGTTAACACGGAAAACCCCTGTGCCCCCAACACTTGTGTTTGGTGATTTGATGGCTGGGCTGTCGTTCACGGAAATGGCGTCACCGTTTACTGTCTTATGCAAAAGAACCTATCTGGACTCTGTGGAAGCATAACTCACAACTAAAGTGTCCAATTGTAGCTTGCGGTCGGTCATGAGCTGTACTTTGGTTCAGTCCGTCGATACCCCCCACTTGCAGACAGCGATCAGGAGACACACCTCCTAGGTTTGCATTAGAAACTTTTAAGGTAACTGCTTATCCGATCATTGTGTTGAGGCTGGGCAAGATATGTATGGCAGAAGCATGGACTTTGACGTGGACATGGCCAGAGGGAAAATACAAAAAACTTCAGAGTGTAGCGGCGCATGGAATAGCTTTTGCTATGTAAAGTAGATGAGCATCGGCGCTCGTGGTAACCGTGGCGGTCTGAGTCCAGTGTCGTGCCTAGTGAGTGTTTTTATTTGTAGCCATGTTGGAGCGCATAACCCGTGCATTGGTTTTCCCAGTAAACAACCCTTACGCCACCCGCATTATTGGCTCACAACAATTGGTGCCGTAACCAGGATTATAGGATGAAGATCCCGCGCCCTCAGCTGTTTGAGAATGGAGGTTTCCAGAGTTTTCTGAAGAACTTGGAGTATGTGATGCAGGCGGTCTGACTCAAGGCCGACCGAGCGAAGCTGGAAGCTCTGCAGGTGCTTTCCTTGATAGCGGTCCAGACACAAATCTTGTCAAATGAAGTTCTGATGATAGGTATCAAACTCAGTAGTTCAGTCGTACCTGGCATCGACGACGTTTGATGGCGCACTCACATTTAGTTGTGCCGAAGCAAAACCCAATTTGCTCTCGCTGCTCATGGATGAGACATTCTAGATTGACGAGGCACGCGCCATAAAGGATTTGCAGTTTGGGCTTGTAGCTGCCTCGCAAGATGTGAATGAACAAAGGCAGCACCTGAGAGAAAGCGAGCTTGCAGATATTGGCCAGAGAGAGGTTAATATAATGATCAGGTGCGAAGTCCCAGAATCACACTGGCTACCAGATCAAAGAGTCAGTGGGCGGAACCAGCTACACGCGTGCGAAACGCTCCTTGGCCATATGATGTCTGGTCTACCAGGCAGAGATTCCGAGCAGTGTGCTTCCATGAAATGTATTCTTCAAGGAGATTCCTCCATTATCGAACACCTCAGGGTTTCGTACAACCATGGGTTCAATAATGCGGCGAACGTTATAGAACCCCATCCTCAGGCACACAAGTAAGATTCGATGATAACTTGGGGCTGTGTTCGTTTGGTCAACGGTAATTTAGGGGTCCCGGCACTGTGAAGAGCTGTGGGAGTTCTTCAACTTTCAACCAATGTCTGAAATTTTCACCGAGCTGCTTTTAACATGGCGGCCAACTGCATTCGGGGTACACCACTGTGGCACGGCCGCACATAGGCGAAGTATAAAACACACGGGCACCTGAAAACTTGGGGAGAGGACAGCTATCGATGTAACCCGGCACCAACAGATAATTATTTGGACAACCGCTCAGATAGTGTGGGGACTAACCGGTAATCGTGCGCGTCTGCTCATTCTTCCAGCCACACTCAGTCTACTGGCAACTTCCGTCGATAGACTGGATCCAGAATAGTCGCATCTGTAGTCCAGCAGGCGTCTGCAAATTCTGAAGCCGCTGAGCGATCTATTCGGATCCGAAAATTGAGACGATTGTGAAGGCGGGTTTCTCATCCCTGATGCGACGGGATGCGAGAAAATTATCATGAACTGAATGAAAGGAAATAATGACAAACCTCAATATTGGATCTACCGAATATGCAGTTCCTGAGATTAACGGTTCACGCAAATACGACCAAATGCGACAGTTCTGTAACGGTGGAGCGATTAAGCATAAAATTAGACTGGGGTACATATGAACAGGGGCCTAGGAGTGTGTAGCAAGAAAGAAGAACTACGCGAGAACAGGGTTCCGTGAGCAAGCGATATCAAGATTTAGCAACGCGTCAAGATTACCGTTCGCGGAAGAAGTGATCTCTCGTACATGTAATTTGAATGACTATATCGGCCTTTGCAAGGAATCACCTATTAGTTAAGGGTTTCCAGGGTGAATGTTCGAGTCACTCGGATCCAGTCACTTTATCCGTTTCGATGTCCAACGATTTTGTTGACTTGAAAGGTATTAATTGAAAACAGGATGAAGCGCCACTTTCGGGGTTTGCAGGGAACACCACGAACAGAGTAAGACACTTGTATGACAGAACAGAGTGAAATGCCAAGCTAGCAATTCTTTAGGTGGATGGGAGTCTGGTGACACTTTGAAACTGTCCCTGGAACACCACCTGGCAACCTCTGGTGGAAGGTCATCCCAGTGGTTAATGACCCTGCAAGAGAAAACTGTTAGCTGGGGGAGTTTCAGTGTCGGAGGTTACAGAGTTCCTTGTCGTGACTCCTTCGACTGTTGTTAGTTACTGGGGTAGAGAACCGTTGCACGAGCCATACGCTAAACTCAAGTCGATGAATATCGATAGTTTCTGGGCAAGACCCGTAGGAGAAATGCCGCAAGCCAGCGACTGTTTTGGTGGTTAATGGCTGGACGCGTTCGGTGACGAGTACATCCCTTTTCAAGTCGGTGTATACGACCCGAGTAGCATGCTCAAGCAGCAGTCATAGATAGACCTCGTGAAGCGCTTGAAAGACACGTCTATCTTTTACAATCCCTTTTACAATCCCGAAAGTCTTAAATCCCTGTTTGGCTGCCATCTGGTGGGGGTAAAGGGAAGATAAACCAAAGGGAAACCCAATCCCTAGGTGTTTTTAAGGTCACCTTCCGCGTCATCTATTACATTTCGTACATTAGTAAGCACAAATGGGTTCTCAGAGTCTCTTCCGAGCTACAGATGTGTACTCTTGCGGTCGTTTAGGGGGAGTCTCTACTTACTGGCCAGCACTTAATACGGTCAAGGTCAACCTGCAATACACTGGGACCACGCGCACTCCGGATCTCTAAACCATCAGCGTAACGGAGGGCGTTGTTAGTACTGATTTTGGGGAGGTCATTGACATATATCACAGACAACAGCGGACCGTGTAGGAAAAAGGTAAGCGCGATGCAACTTTTACTGTGGAGGTTCTGTTACAAAAAGGGGGTGATCCAGCGGAGGAAGTCACTCTCGGATCCCATAAGCCGCCAGTATATGCGTAAGAGGATCATGCGGGACACGATCAAAGGCTCTGGCAAAGTCGAAGAAGGTGGCATCCGAGATGTGACCCTTGTCTTTGGCATCCGTCAGGCTGTCAATGGGAGGCTTGCGGCCTCTGCCAATGAGATTTTCAGTGTAGGAAAAGGAAGGACCAACGATGAGAGTGTACATTATGACGAAGGGCGTGGTCACCCGCCTTCTATAAAACACAACAATCGCCAAACACCGAACACAGGCAGTTACTTTAATTTCAGCTGAACACGCGTTTACCTTTCAAATACTTGACTGGAAAAATCCTTTTGTGAATATTGTGCAAAAAGTGATCCTAGATATTAACTAGGCTTGGAATATTTTCCGGGCTCTTACACGGACCGAGTCCTGGCCCCAGCGGACGAAGTAGATATCTCCAAGTCCTTTAGCCAAATGATTCTGCCAGCCAGAACTGCACCACAGTCATCACGACGGCAGCACTCAGGCCCGACACAATGGACACATTGAGCAATCCTGCGTACTAACCTGACTTTTCACACCCCTTGCTTCTTTTTGCTGTCACCTGCTCACCGTTCACAACTTTTGAAATTCCTACATCACTATGGCTTGCTCAGCAATTCTGGACATGAATTTTCTCTTTATTCTGTTGCACTGGGGAAAATGCCTGTGAATCAGTGGGCGCTTGCGAGATATTTTGAAATTGGCGTGGTCTAAAAGTGACTGTTTTAACAAATGGGTACACCGTAAATAACATCCGCTTTTTATACTGACCCGTACCAACAACTTAAAAACAAACCCACACCTGTCCTTCGATATATGGTTGCGTAATTTGAGGCTTGGTCAAATCAGTGAAGGCACCGTGAGGATGAACGGTTTGAGATTAGTAGTTACCAAGTCAGATGAAACACTTGGGATGTTTTCTGTCTGCTCCTGAAGCAACAGTATCCGGGTCTTCATTCTAGCATCTCACAGAAGTAGACATTTATACCTTTCCTACAAAAAACATCAGGCCCACAGATGCCATCCATTCCCAAGTGTAATACCAAGTGAAACAACAGAGAACATTGAAATACCCGCAAAACCTGTTCCGAAACCTTTCGGTCATATCCCGTCACATCGCTGGCTGGCGGCATCCGATTCGGATTAGCCTGTCACAGTGACCGAAGCCAAAGGACGCCTGCGCTTATATATCACTGCAACTGGCTTGCGCTGCACCAATTGCAGTTCCACCAACACACCACATATCCAGTGTAAACCCGAAGGAATAAGACCGGGAG
>QNGE01001594.1:122139-135687 GCA_008508345.1 Paragonimus westermani
GACTACAGCAGACCAGAAACATCCGGACCCGGCGCAGGGAAGTTCAGAAGAAGGTGGAATGGACCATTTACCATCACGGACTGCAGGAATACGAGCTGCAAAATCAACCAAGGTCCTCGTGGACGATGGATCAATGCTGCAAACTTGGCACCCTGGCACAATCGTGGCAAGTTCCTTGAAGAAGGGGCGAGTGTGGTGGATTGCCAGGTCGGGGGTGCGAGTTTTCGAACGCTCGGCCGAATACCTCAACGTGGGGGGGAGGTACGTTCGAAAACTCGCACCCCCGACCTGGCAATCCACCACAATATCTCTGTTGATGCATGGCTCATACGCTCTCAGTTAGCTATTATCAAGTCTTCTCACTTACCTGGTCCTGATGGCATTCATCCTGTTGCTCTAAACTACGGAGTGGAAGACATCCCTGTACTTCTGTCTAATATTTGTACACTATCTCTAACATCAGGTTTCTTCCCTCTTCAGTGGAAAAACTCTACAATTAAGCCCCGCTATAAAAGTGGATAGCGACATGAAGTCAGCAATTATCGTCCCACTAACCATACCTCAGTTTGTTCTAGGGTGTTGGAAAGGATAATAAAATGTCGCATGGTCGGATTCTTGTTATCACGAAACCTTATAAACCACTACCAGCACGGGTTTCTCAACAAGCGTTCTTGCATGACATGCCAGCTGGAGTTTCTTAACCATGTGACAGAATCTACTGACGCCGTGAGGTGATTATCATTATACTGTTGGACAGGGCAAAGGCTTTCGATCGTGTGCCTCATAAGCGTCTCCTGCTCAAAACAGCGTCCTTTGGAATACGTGATGCACTGCTTAGCTGGTTTTCTTCATACCTTATAGGCCGCACACAAAGAGTGAAAATTGGAGACAATAGCTCAACTCCCAGACCAGTTGCTAGCGGTGTGATACAAGGAAGTGTTCTGGGACCTTTACTCTTTCTCATATATATAAATGATATATGTCAAGTTATCAAGCATGGCAAGCTATTCCTATTCGCTGACGACATCAAACTTGTATACAGCTTCCTTCCTGGCAATCATAATGCATGTTTAGAAAATATACGGAATGACCTCATGTCATTGGAGATTTGGTGTCAAACTTGGCTTATGAAATTTTCAGCCAATGAATCCACTATCGTTGTGCATGTTTGTCACGTACCAGATGGCTCTATAAAGCTGGGCGGTCACAGCATATTAACCGCCAACTCAGTACGTGACCTGGGTATGCGCTACTCAAACTCATTCAACTTCGCAGAACATATATCCTTCCTAGTCGCTAAAACCAGACAGACGGTAGGTTACATTAAACACTCATTCTTCCTAACTGCTGCACGGTTGCACCTTTATAAACTATGCGTACGACCCCAGTTTGAATACTGCACGTTCATATATGGCCACCTGCGCAAGTCTGATGGGCTAACTCTGGAAAGCCTCCAACGTGCATTCACGAAAATCTTATTGGGTTATCCATCTACTTTGAGCTACAGAGAACGCTACCGGACGCTTGTACTCGATCCTCGCTGGTTACGGCGGCTCAAGCTCAACCTTTCACTCATGTATAGTTTGGTCTATGGCAGTAAATTCACCGTCAGCTTCGCGACTAGCTTACAACACAAGTCAAAGTATAACCTCAGAAACAAGGACTTCACCTTGGTAGCTCTCGAATCTCGGAAAAACTGTGTTCAAATTTTTTCCTAGTGAAATATTCCTGCATTTGGAACACACTCCCGTATGTAGTTACGTCCATAAAGAAAATACACCAATTCAAACGAAACTTAGAAACTTTCCTAACAATGACGAACGTCATGTCCATTTTCAAGCTCTACTTGTCTGAGGACGTTATTTCCGAAAGCGGACTTAATAACATCTGACGAAAAACCCCCTGTTTTGCGTGATGTTAAGTCATGCACCTCTCGAACCGATCAAAACTACCGATTTCAGGATAGATCGTGTACTTTCAGACTTGCCAGCGAACACGATAGCGTGTCTCCAGTCAACACGTATAGGTGTCAATATACATGCCCGTTAGTAACAACCCAAACAACTTGGCACACGCTTACCCCATACTTGTTGATAGCTTGTGTGTCTGAGTTGTAAACCACCATGCAGAAGCTGGACATGCCAAAATCGTTCAAAAAACTCAACGTGTTCGTCTCATGACTGCATAATGACCTCGAGTCGCAACTCTTCCTTTTCCTCCCCTGATAGGCCACCCGACAACCTCTCGGTATTGTTAAACATTCTTCTCATTCTATATACCGTCTGTACAAAGATAGTGGACATCTAAATTCGGCAATAATCGTACACTAGGACTAGCTTATAATTGATCTCTTTTCGCGTTATTCAATAGCAGCTGTACGCATGTGGTATATATTTCATCAATCAACACAATGCTATTAACGTCGCATAGGAGGTTGTCAGAATATCACATGTTACATTGTTCGACATAGTTCACATAGTTAGTTTCACGATATCCCGTTTATCGCATAATTCCTCTCTCCATTCTTGTTTTCACTGATACAACCTGCGCGAGAAAACATCCCACCCCGCCCGGACTCTTGAAATTCCGCAATGGTTGTGCATATCGCGAGCTCCTCGAAATTCTTAGGAATTTGAGCGAAGAATGACGTCCGGTCGAGAAGCCCATGAGTTCCCCGCGAAAATATATGCGTCCCCACCTCGCCCACATGATGCAAAAATTTTCTGCGCTTTTTTTCGGGACCATCTACATGGAATAATGGTCAAATTCTTCGCCAATACGTTCTCTTCATCATCCAACCACCGTTTTTTGGCACGACCCTCAGCATCAGGCCAGCGGTCACCTTGCGGAGTAAAAATTGTTGTAACAAATCAGTTATTTTATCGAATTGTGCAGACCCCAAGCGCTATCTTCTCAAAACCATGAAGCTCGAAGTTTCCTGCCTAGACTTGAATTTCCCCTTCATATAATGTCTGTTTTTGTCTGTTTTGTTGCTCTACTCACATAGCTGACTCGTTGTACAATTTTCGAATTCAGTGTTCAATTATGTATATGCTAAAAATCATTGCTTTGATCGTGCTCTCTTGAGTGTGTTTCTCACAAATGCGTCGAGAAATATACCATTATTATTATTATTGTCGTCTATGCTACCCGTTTTGCATTAACGTATCACAATTGGCCGAGGCTAAATGACACCTGCGCGTTACACCAACCACGGAGAGATTGCACCGCATCACTTGTGGTCTCACTCATATACCACCTATCCGGTGTAAATTCGGAGGAATAAAACTTTAAGCCGTGTAAGTGAGGCCCCCGTTTCCAGCCGGCCAATGCTAATTAGCTAGTTTACAGGCTATGGGAAATAGTGATGTTTGAGGTTGGAAGAATACTGAGGATATAAGGCAAGAAGCAACTGAGTATAAGGGTACATATCACTGTGGTTCATAAAGGATGGAAGAAGAAACACAGACTTGAGGTCGGAGTAAGAAACAGACAGGGCATTCATCCTACAACGTGCCAGCAAAGCTGAGAAGAAGGAAAGGCAGGAGACCACGATGACTCAGGTTTCTGTACAGGAGAACAGGTGATTTACCAGGCCGCTCCGGTCGTTAGTTGGTACGGACAAAATATAAGATAACTGGGTAATTCGGTGACCTACCAATCTGAGAAGGCTAGGGCATTCGCGGCCGCATTTATCACTAGGGCACGAGTCACGTCTACACGATCTGCGGCGACTATGGTTCCTATGCTTGCCGCGAGCCTTATTTTACGGTCACACGTCAATATTAATTCATTAGTGGACTTCTTTACATGGACATGTCCACCGACAAATTGCTGCCCGGGGGGGCAGAAGTCCATGAAGCTATCAACATTATCGGTGTCTACCGGATTTTGTTATATAAATTCGTTTGCTGCAAATATACTTCATGAAATGCAGTACACCGTGCTTGAGAAAGACATCTTGAAAAATCCGACTGACATTCTATTAACAACCCTCACGCCGAACATCGTTATTCCACAGTTAATGCAGCAAATCCTTCTTCTACCAGCTCGTGGTGCGTCTGTCATTCCCCTGGTCAATTTCCGTTGTCTGCTGCACTGAGAGCATCATGAATCACGAGGTGGCTACTCTCTTCATTGCAAATAATCATTGAACTTGTGGGCAATTTGGCGGCTACCAACACACTAGTCGCTAAAATTGATTATCACCCATAACCCTTGTTTATCTGCTGAGGCTATCCTCCACATATGAGCTTACGGCTATGGGATGTCGTCCGAATTCTCAATGGTTCCTGTGTTTTAAATCCTATTTTGAGACAGGATCCACGACTATTTGTACCTTACCAACTGAAAACTTGAAATTTAACTCAAATTTCTGCACTCTCACCCGGAATTTATTTTATTGTCTCAATTTTGCTCTCAGCATCAATTTTTATAGGCAACTATCGACGTTCGTTGTTAATCACCTTTCCGCTTTCTGAATTACTGTTTGAGCTACCGTTCTATCGGTCTGTCGCTACAACCTGGTATCGGACTTACATACGCTGGATGTCTTTTGAAGTGGCTCGTAACATTTCATATGGTGTTTTTGGATGGCGAATATCTAGTTTGTGTATTCCTTTTGGTTCCGAATGTAAGTTCGAACTAGAATGCCTTGGAAAAGGTTTCCTCATTTGCACCATTTGAAGTTAGCTTGTCTCAGAATGAACCAGTATTTTATACTTGCGTCTTCGCGTGACTGTTTTGTCTGTAGGACCTGTCTACTTAAAGATGCGCAGAATGAGTCTGTTTGCGTGACCAATACGGCAGTAATCCGAAATGCATCAGCGTGCAGTGCTCCTGGGTGCCGCTGTAGTACCCTTATGGGTGCAAAGGATGCGCAGATATCTTCCGCATATAAAGCCTTGGGAACATTCGGCGCAAAATCCCGGATATGTAGACAGAACTGACCTTTCTAAGCAAAGTGCAGCATTTTGCTCGTCCTACACTTCCCGATGCACGTCAACTGTGGTTCTCCCCAAGAAACGGGTTGAAGACATTGCTGCTAGCCCCCGAGAACTAGCTGCGCACAAATAAATGTGGATACTATAGGGATAAGTTCATGGTGCCTCCTATCTCCCAAAAAAATTAAATGTCTGTCTGTGTTCCGTTCTGGACCTGATCGTTGCGACCGGACCGTCTTCTAGTAACGCGTGCAGAAATGACCGAATACGGTACAAGATTTTGATCGGAGGCTTCACGGTACTATTTTGTGAGCAATCAAATGTGCACAAAGGGTCAGATACATACCTCAGCAATCATTTTCAACAGTGAAATGTGCCATAAATCACAAAGCGATTGCTCAACGGTGAACAAACTGCAAAATGAAAAGGAGGGACTATCTCGCAAGTCCCGCCAATAGTGCAAGCAGGACAACGGGGGTTCACCTCCAGTGAAACATGCCAAATAAAAGCAAACGGGTCACATAGTTACCTCCAAACGAGGAAAACAACATGTACGGGTGAGTAAGGGCAGTTAAGATGCAAAATTATCAGGCGTTTCCATACAAGGGGGTCAAATGGAAAATGTGGGCGTCAGATGCGTCTGGGAGGAATTTTCAAACGGATTTGGAAACCGCCCAACACACAAGCTGCCCAGATGGTTTCCGAATGCTCACGTTCCGTGGATGACAGCACCGTTTAACTCAACTACTGTTAATCCCCTAATATGTTTTCAACACATCGCCATTGATCCAAGGTCACTGTAAATGGCCTATATGCACCAGAGACCCTCTTATAGATGAAAGGAGTCCTTCGTGCCACCCATCTTGTCCAGTTGATCGACTGATGTCAAAAGCGTCGGGGATAAAAGCCGTCCGTCATGACTCCGAACCTGCATTTTCTGCGTGGCCGAATCGCCCAGCGGCAGCTCCATGAAACAGCATCCTGTAGCACATTTGCAGCGTCAATAGATGAACCGCGTGGGGCATGCATACACTGAATCAACTCCCTTTACTGAGCTCTTCATTCAGAGTATGCTTTAGATGATATAGGCAACTTGCACTAGGCCTTGATACCCCCTAATTCGTCTTCACAAAAATAGTAAGGAATATTCCAGATGAACCGGAGAAACGCTACGTAATCAAGCCCATAGGTCGGCGGTTTCTCGGCATTGCATGCGCCACCACTGGTGCATCCTCGCACAACAGAAAGCTGCGTACTCGACTCAACCACTTTCGTCGAACTTGAAGAGTGGGAAGACACTCTGATTTACTCACTGTCCAAAATACTAAAGCCAGGTGATCGTCCTGCTTCCATCAAACAGTGCACACTTTAATGAACGTTTCCTCGCTCTTCAGTCCGGCCATATCTCTAGGGTTCAACAAATCATTCAGCGACAAAGAGGCAAAACCTGCATCATTAGGCATTAACGGCACGATGGGGAGACTGGTGAAGATTCGTTTTAGCTCAAACAATGAGGCCAATAAAATCTCATTGCAGGAGTCTGCTCTCCGCAAACCTCGTTCAGAGCTAGTCGAATAAACCACATCATCCGCACAAAGACTCCGATTCTGTGACTAGCATATGGCCGGTTGAAAGGCCACATAAGGACGCTACACAAAAAGCACGTTCATCTCATTCTGATCTGGCGTCCTACCCAGAATTTGGAGCTCATCGTCAGTGATAAAGTAGCTACCTGTGTTCGGTGTTTGGCGATTGTTGTGTTTTATACTCTCACATCGTTGGTCCTTCCTTTTCCTACACTGAAAATCTCATTGGCAGAGGCCGCAAGCCTCCCATTGACAGCCTGACGGATGCCAAAGACAAGGGTCACATCTCGGATGCCACCTTCTTCGACTTTGCCAGAGCCTTTGATCGTGTCCCGCATGATCCTCTTACGCATATACTGGCGGCTTATGGGATCCGAGAGTGACTTCCTCCGCTGGATCACCCCCTTTTTGTAACAGAACCTCCACAGTAAAAGTTGCATCGCGCTTACCTTTTTCCTACACGGTCCGCTGTTGTCTGTGATATATGTCAATGACCTCCCCAAAATCAGTACTAACAACGCCCTCCGTTACGCTGATGGTTTAGAGATCCGGAGTGCGCGTGGTCCCAGTGTATTGCAGGTTGACCTTGACCGTATTAAGTGCTGGCCAGTAAGTAGAGACTCCCCCTAAACGACCGCAAGAGTACACATCTGTAGCTCGGAAGAGACTCTGAGAACCCATTTGTGCTTACTAATGTACGAAATGTAATAGATGACGCGGAAGGTGACCTTAAAAACACCTAGGGATTGGGTTTCCCTTTGGTTTATCTTCCCTTTACCCCCACCAGATGGCAGCCAAACAGGGATTTAAGACTTTCGGGATTGTAAAAGGGATTGTAAAAGATAGACGTGTCTTTCAAGCGCTTCACGAGGTCTATCTATGACTGCTGCTTGAGCATGCTACTCGGGTCGTATACACCGACTTGAAAAGGGATGTACTCGTCACCGAACGCGTCCAGCCATTAACCACCAAAACAGTCGCTGGCTTGCGGCATTTCTCCTACGGGTCTTGCCCAGAAACTATCGATATTCATCGACTTGAGTTTAGCGTATGGCTCGTGCAACGGTTCTCTACCCCAGTAACTAACAACAGTCGAAGGAGTCACGACAAGGAACTCTGTAACCTCCGACACTGAAACTCCCCCAGCTAACAGTTTTCTCTTGCAGGGTCATTAACCACTGGGATGACCTTCCACCAGAGGTTGCCAGGTGGTGTTCCAGGGACAGTTTCAAAGTGTCACCAGACTCCCATCCACCTAAAGAATTGCTAGCTTGGCATTTCACTCTGTTCTGTCATACAAGTGTCTTACTCTGTTCGTGGTGTTCCCTGCAAACCCCGAAAGTGGCGCTTCATCCTGTTTTCAATTAATACCTTTCAAGTCAACAAAATCGTTGGACATCGAAACGGATAAAGTGACTGGATCCGAGTGACTCGAACATTCACCCTGGAAACCCTTAACTAATAGGTGATTCCTTGCAAAGGCCGATATAGTCATTCAAATTACATGTACGAGAGATCACTTCTTCCGCGAACGGTAATCTTGACGCGTTGCTAAATCTTGATATCGCTTGCTCACGGAACCCTGTTCTCGCGTAGTTCTTCTTTCTTGCTACACACTCCTAGGCCCCTGTTCATATGTACCCCAGTCTAATTTTATGCTTAATCGCTCCACCGTTACAGAACTGTCGCATTTGGTCGTATTTGCGTGAACCGTTAATCTCAGGAACTGCATATTCGGTAGATCCAATATTGAGGTTTGTCATTATTTCCTTTCATTCAGTTCATGATAATTTTCTCGCATCCCGTCGCATCAGGGATGAGAAACCCGCCTTCACAATCGTCTCAATTTTCGGATCCGAATAGATCGCTCAGCGGCTTCAGAATTTGCAGACGCCTGCTGGACTACAGATGCGACTATTCTGGATCCAGTCTATCGACGGAAGTTGCCAGTAGACTGAGTGTGGCTGGAAGAATGAGCAGACGCGCACGATTACCGGTTAGTCCCCACACTATCTGAGCGGTTGTCCAAATAATTATCTGTTGGTGCCGGGTTACATCGATAGCTGTCCTCTCCCCAAGTTTTCAGGTGCCCGTGTGTTTTATACTTCGCCTATGTGCGGCCGTGCCACAGTGGTGTACCCCGAATGCAGTTGGCCGCCATGTTAAAAGCAGCTCGGTGAAAATTTCAGACATTGGTTGAAAGTTGAAGAACTCCCACAGCTCTTCACAGTGCCGGGACCCCTAAATTACCGTTGACCAAACGAACACAGCCCCAAGTTATCATCGAATCTTACTTGTGTGCCTGAGGATGGGGTTCTATAACGTTCGCCGCATTATTGAACCCATGGTTGTACGAAACCCTGAGGTGTTCGATAATGGAGGAATCTCCTTGAAGAATACATTTCATGGAAGCACACTGCTCGGAATCTCTGCCTGGTAGACCAGACATCATATGGCCAAGGAGCGTTTCGCACGCGTGTAGCTGGTTCCGCCCACTGACTCTTTGATCTGGTAGCCAGTGTGATTCTGGGACTTCGCACCTGATCATTATATTAACCTCTCTCTGGCCAATATCTGCAAGCTCGCTTTCTCTCAGGTGCTGCCTTTGTTCATTCACATCTTGCGAGGCAGCTACAAGCCCAAACTGCAAATCCTTTATGGCGCGTGCCTCGTCAATCTAGAATGTCTCATCCATGAGCAGCGAGAGCAAATTGGGTTTTGCTTCGGCACAACTAAATGTGAGTGCGCCATCAAACGTCGTCGATGCCAGGTACGACTGAACTACTGAGTTTGATACCTATCATCAGAACTTCATTTGACAAGATTTGTGTCTGGACCGCTATCAAGGAAAGCACCTGCAGAGCTTCCAGCTTCGCTCGGTCGGCCTTGAGTCAGACCGCCTGCATCACATACTCCAAGTTCTTCAGAAAACTCTGGAAACCTCCATTCTCAAACAGCTGAGGGCGCGGGATCTTCATCCTATAATCCTGGTTACGGCACCAATTGTTGTGAGCCAATAATGCGGGTGGCGTAAGGGTTGTTTACTGGGAAAACCAATGCACGGGTTATGCGCTCCAACATGGCTACAAATAAAAACACTCACTAGGCACGACACTGGACTCAGACCGCCACGGTTACCACGAGCGCCGATGCTCATCTACTTTACATAGCAAAAGCTATTCCATGCGCCGCTACACTCTGAAGTTTTTTGTATTTTCCCTCTGGCCATGTCCACGTCAAAGTCCATGCTTCTGCCATACATATCTTGCCCAGCCTCAACACAATGATCGGATAAGCAGTTACCTTAAAAGTTTCTAATGCAAACCTAGGAGGTGTGTCTCCTGATCGCTGTCTGCAAGTGGGGGGTATCGACGGACTGAACCAAAGTACAGCTCATGACCGACCGCAAGCTACAATTGGACACTTTAGTTGTGAGTTATGCTTCCACAGAGTCCAGATAGGTTCTTTTGCATAAGACAGTAAACGGTGACGCCATTTCCGTGAACGACAGCCCAGCCATCAAATCACCAAACACAAGTGTTGGGGGCACAGGGGTTTTCCGTGTTAACTCCCCCAAGGCTCATTGGACGGTGTGACGCAATACTCTTTTGTCACTGGAATTTGAGACGGAAGAAGATTGTTGGAGCCAAATTACATAAATCAAGATGGATTTACCTGGCCTTCAGCGTTTTTCCAGCGATTTGTACGCGGGTTTGAGGCTGGGGGTCCAATCTACCCGGATCCAGTCAGTTTGTTCCTTTCGATGTCTGACGATTTTCTGTTAACCTGAAAGGCAGTCATTGAAACGGGGTGTAGCACCGCTCTTGGGGGTTACAGAAAGTACCAAGAACAGAGTAAAATAATAATTTGGTAAAACAGGATAAATTATTAATTTAATGGTTTATTAAGTAGATGAGAGTCCAATAACACGGTCTTTAGAAGAGCAGCTAACAATCTCTAGTGGTAGGTCGTTCCAGTAGTTGATGACCCTATAAGAGAAGAACTGTTGTCTTAGGAAGGTCCGAGGTCGAAGCTTACAGAGCTTCTTGTCATGACCTCTTCGACTGTTATCACTTGCTAGGGTGAAGAATTGTTGCGCGAGTCCTGTGCTAAAGAGAAAGTGTGTAAGAATTAAGTCGCCGCGGAGTCTACGAAACTCAAGTATATAAAGATCCAGAATTTCAAGGCAAGACTCGTAGGATAGATGCCGTAAGCCAGTGACCATTTTGGTGGCTACTCACTGGACACGTTCAATGGCGAGTATGTCCTTCTTCGAACCGGTGTAGACGACTTGATTGGCATACTCGAGCAATGGTCTTATGCAGACTCTGTAAAGCGTGTGAAAGGCGTGCTTGTCAATCCGGGGGAAGGTTCGTTTGATCATCCCGAGAGTCATGAGACCCCTTTTGGCGGCCAGCTGGTGATGATAAGAGAAGAACAAACCAGACGATAGCCAGATCCCTAGGTCTTTCTTGAGGTCTACTTTCGTGATATCTACTACACTTTGCGCACCATGTATCACGAATAGGTTCCCGGAGTCTCCTCCGAGTGACATGTGCGCACACTTCCTGTCGTTTAGGGGAAGATTCCAATCATTTGATCAGCACTTAATACAATCAAGGTCAATCTGCAATGCACTGGGGTCACAGGCGTTCCAGATTTTCAAGTCGTCGGCATAAAGGAGGGCGTTGCTGGAGACCAACTCGGGGAGATCATTGATGTAAATAATAAACGACAATAGACCAAGTACCGACCCTTGAGGGACTCCCATAGAGACTGGGGATGGAGACAAAAGGCCCGAATCGGGTTTTACTCTGAAGGTCTTGTTATCAAGAAAAGAAGTTATCCAGAAGAGAAACTCTCCTTCGATCCCGTAAGCTTCTAGTTTATGCACCGGATGACCGTGTGGGACACGGTCAAAGGCTTTGGCAGAGTCGAAAAAGAACATCTGAGATATGACCATTGTCTTTGGTCTCTGTTAGGCTATCCATGAAGGTTGACATATTGGTTATGCATGACCAATCGAGGAGAAAGCCACATTGGGTCGAAGAGAAAAGGTTATTGGAGAAAAAACGCTTAAAGATGGTGCGTTTTAACAGTCGCTCCATTATCTTACATGGGCTGCTGGTAAGGCTGAGCGGCCGATACCTAGCAGGAGAGTGACGATCACCTGTTTTAAATATAGGTGAGACAGTGGCCTCTTTCCATGCCTCCGGAAAAGTGCCTGTCCGAAGTTTCTGTTTAAACAGATTGAAGAGAGGCACCGTCAAACCAAGGGCTGCTTCTCTGAGGATCCGGGGATGGATCTTATCTGGTGCCATGGCACTGTAAGGATTGATCTTAAGCAAGAGGATCTGAACGTCGGACAGAAAAGTCAGCTGTGAGGATAGGGTGTTGGAAGTGTCCTGCAGGAGGATTGGGTGCTAGCTTGGCAGATCCACATTGTAGACTGATGAATAGTGTTCTCTGAACACCTCGGCAACCACTTGGGAGTTGGAGGAGGTTTCCCTGTCGGGGAGCCGCAGAAAAGCGTTGAGGGCTCAATTTTTCTCTGGCGACGTATACACTTTAAAAGAAAATTCTTATTCTCGTGAGTTACCTGTAGGATTTTTGACTGTACCTGTTGGGCGTGTTGACGGATTTCCCGCTTGCACCTGTTTTGTACTGAGCAAAAGACCTCTAGATCCTCTGGCCTACCCGTTAGCTTCGGCTTAGAGAATAGACGAGAACGTACTTCAAGAAGACGGCGTATGTTCCGCGGAAGCGGTGCATAAGAGGGGGACTTACATAGTTTTCGAAGAACGAATGCCTCATCGGCTTCGTGAATGGCAGCTTCAAATGAAACGCAGTTCAAGTTCACTGAGTCGGATGCAAGGCTGAGTGTGCTTAAGAACGTCTTTAGTGCGTTGGAGCATGCTTTCTGGAAGTTTCCATTGAGGCGCCCTCCGCGGTCAGGAAGTCGTCATTACATGAACTTTTCCGAGGCATTTCTTGAGGTATTAGCAGTCTTATGACACCACACACTTTGCATCCTTTGAGGCCTCACTCACGGCAGATGAAATAGCCAAATTATCCTTGGATGAAAACTCCCAAACACACTGTCAAAATCCAAAAGTTGATGAAGATACAGAAGCCGCAATTTGCGGTGAGAAGAATGCCGATCAGGCGCCCTGTAGGTTGTCGAAGCATGCATAATTGGTGATTTCGCGCCTGCAGCCACATAACGGTGCCGTTAGAACAGCTCGGCAGGACACACCGGGTCCACCACCATTGTCGCCCTTAGTCCCGTCCTCAATCTTGGGTCTTATCTCTAAAGCTTTTTCTCGCAAAAGCAAACAAAGAAGCAGCCTTCAAATCATGTATGCAAAATGTTTCAGACTGTTCATGCAACTAAACCATACACTTTCCGGTCTTACGGAAACGGCGTATATGTGATACCAATGTAGATGAACCAAATCTTTCCGCCTATTCAGTTTACCGAGTTGACTCCACCCGAACGAGGATGAGGGGTTCTGTTATCGTCCTCAAGAAAAATCTCTCAACATCCACGATCATCAGGGTGCATCAGTCCTCGGATGAGTGTGACGCCTCGTGGCTTCCACTCACATTGTGTTGACTAGACTTACCCCTAGTGAAGGTTATTCGTCACCCACACTGACTGAACACCTCCGATGACGACGGTGTTCGCGAAAACCTAGGAAAACGTCCTAGGATTACGGCTTTTTCTCACCTTCTTACTATGGGTGACTACTGACATGTCTACACCACGCACTGAAGTGAGAACTGAAGTGAGGCAAGAGGAACCTTGTGTATCCTAGGCGAGCCAGCATGAAAAGTGCATTACATCTAACAATGAACAGGGTTTACAGTGGTCGGATCGATGAACCAATGACAAGCCAGTGAGGGAAGTCATGTCTGGGCAGGCTAGCCAGGGTGCGCACGTGGACGTTGCGACCGGCAGCCGTGCAACGAGAAGGTTGACGTAAGTGAATGATTGTGTGTGTATGTGTATGTGCGTG